>CH000035.1:58933-68998 GCA_000149265.1 Ciona savignyi | reverse complement strand
AAAAAATAAGATTTTTTCCTCAAATCATGATAGCAACATATGCATGGCATGGCTCCCCGGCATATACCAAAAAGAGTAATGGAATTGCAACAAAAATTTGACAATTGTAAGAGGACATGGTCTAAATATGCAGAAAGTATACTTTTGGGTAATGAATTCGGGGGAATTCCCCTGAGACGTTAAAAGCCAAAACGTTTTTGTAATAAATTATATTTTTGGGGCATAGCGCTTGAACGGCTGCTCTAATTTTGATCAGATTTGGTGAAATGTTAGACCATTTAACACTCTGAGTCAATTTATTAAAAGAAAGAAAACATTTACTTAGGTTAATTCCCTTAAAAACGAAAATACGATCTTGAATTATGACTGTGACAGACATGCCATAACGCACTGACATATCCAACAAGGAGTCGACAAAACAGAATAAAACTTTAAGAGTTGTTACATCACATGACCCACATATGTAAAACCAAAAATTATCTAATCCACCCAGGGGCATTCTGCCCATCCCCAAAACCCCACTCTGCCCATCCCCCAAACCCCACTCTGCCAATCCCCCAAACCCCACTCTGCCAATCCCCCAAACCCCACTCTGCCAATCCCCAAAACCCCACTCTGCCAATCCCCAAAACCCCACTCTGCCAATCCCCAAAACCCCATTCTGCCAATCCCCAAAACCCCACTCTGCCAATCCCCCAAACCCCACTCTGCCCATCCCCAAAACCCCACTCTACCAATCCCACAAACCCGGCCCATACAGAAGGTGGTGTGTACCTGTTGGAAGGTGAACAGCCATCGATGGGTCTATTCCTGCATGTGATCCCGGCCAAAACAGCATCTGAGCAATTGGGGCGTTGGTGCTAGCGTTCGGGGCAGTTAGATTTGTCATGGGTGGTGAGATACTAAGGGGGGTGTCCACTGTAAAGGAAAGTGATTATAAGCACACATGGAGCACTAAATATAACCTATTTCAATGTAAAGAAACTTTACTGTCGGTGTCCAGTGTAAAGAAAGGTGTGATTAAAAAATGGAGTGCTGGGCTTAAATACATGACAATATAGAAGGATTTTCTATATAATAAACCATAAACAGAAACAATAAAGGCCTAGCGATACAAAAAATAATATTTTCATACCAATATAAAACAGATGGTCTGACCATGGGCAATAAAAACAAAGTCAATATAACATTAGCCTATTCAGTATTTATTTTAGGACATTTTTTAGAAGAATGGGCACTTTCTTGGTTTTCTTAGTGCAATACAAAAATAGGTGAAAGAAGAAATAAGAAAAACTGCTCACTAAAACTATGGAAACTAATTTTTACCCTGCCCCAAACACTAATCTCAACCCCACAACTACACTTGCCTTAAGTCCAGCCCTTACACTGATCCTAAAGTCATAATCCTAATTTGAATATGCAGTTTCCCTCCTTCCTTCCTTTTTATCTCCCACTTTCTTGGAAAATAGAGCTGACTGGCATAAAACCTACCTTATCGCATATTGTAGGGTCATGAGGTGATAGTCAGGTCATAAGGTTACAAGGAAAGAAATGACAAAAACACATTACATTGTAAAGTATTAAAACAAACGATTTCATTTCTAATCAATAAATACAGCTGTGCATGATCTACATTATCTTCTCTGTACAAATTCGACCTCTTGTGTTTTGCCTTTATAATTTTAGCATTTTTTAAACAATTGTTTTTAAATATATATAAAGTTCTCATTAGTCATTATGTAAATCGATAATTTTACTATTTTTTGAACTAGTGTTTTAAATAGTTTGTATTCTAAAATTGATTAGTCTGAATCCAAAAGTACTCTTAAATTAACTCATGACTAATAGCCAAGCAAACAAATTCCTACCTAAATAGGTGCTGCAAAACCATATTTTCTATTTATTAATCGAAATATTACAACTTTTTATTACTAATTGTTAGTGCTGTGCCGATCGCGATCATAATCGCGAAGCGATCGCGATATTTTGGTTATCTTGAAGAAAAAAGCGATCGCGATCATGGCGGTAAAAATCGCGAACGTTAAATGCGTGCAAACCGAGTAAAACACCAACCAAAAAAAAAAATTAGTGAATAAATTGTATAAACTTCTCGTGTTGACTTTAGACTACAATTGACATTTATGGAATGGTATCTTCTATTGGCACAAACAGCGATGCGATGATGCAAGTTGTTTTTCGAGCTCTCGCTTTAAAAAATGTTCGGACGTCTTCGCACGATAGATGCGCTTTCGGAAAGGAGAAACGCACTACGCGTATTACATGCGCTAGTGTTATAGAGTTACTTTTCAAGCCCTATTTACAAAATAAGATAACATAGCCGCCAGTGATTGTTGTACGCCTCTATACTAAGCTTGTGTATATGAATATAGCCCACCCAATACTACCAAAAACCTTTGGCTTTCGGTTAGGTTATAACCGTCTGGTTTGCAGACAAAGGACCGAGTTATAAAATAATTTAATCGTGGCGACCTAAAACATTCCTTTCGTTACTCGCGTGGAATAATTGGTGAAACAGATGTTATATCCAAAGGTGTATGTGCGCGTATGGGAAATTAAATGATCTCCGCAATTATACGTGTAACTAAAAAGTAGTTTAAAAAATCAAGTTAGTTAGGGCGGGAATAGATTCAACAAGGCATTACCGTAGCGGTGATCTAATTAGTCATTCTTTAAAACTAAATCATGCAAACAACAATAAATTGTTACATTTTTAAACTTGAAAATTTTAACTGTGTGAAATGCGTAAAATAAGTTTTAACGCAATTTTCGATTTATATTTTTAATTGATTACAGACTGTTTATACTAAAGAAACATAGGTGTACTCTCTCTTAAACTTATCGTGCGCTTCGAGCGTTCGCACGAGTCATCAAAAAGATACACGCGTCTGTTCTTTGCGATCAGGTGCAAGTTGGACCAGGGCCAAACAATCCTTAAGTACACGCTCGGCCGAAGATTGCTTGATAAATAAAGTCAAAGTAACGGATTAGCTTTTTAATTTGTCATTAAAACACTCGCTACCGAATATAAAACTTTTACTTGGAATATAGCTTTAACTACCTGAAGCGTCTGGTTGTTTTTCTAATTAGTCATTTCATTGGAGCATATGATATTAAAACGCAATCGCCCCTGTATAATCACAGCAAAGCTGCGACCAAATATATACGCAATACGCTATATATCGATTATAATAATATATATATTTACGTTTTACCACAAACCGAATTAATATTCAAAATTTTGTATGTTTAAGTTAAACTTTAGGTTAAGCTTGATCTGTACAGTTAACGAGTGTACATAACTGTTAAATCGCTTGATTGCTGTAAAGTTGAACTATATTTCTCTTATAGTTTGCATTTTCGCGTCATAAAATAAGCGTTTTTTGGACGCGATCCAGATCGCGATCGGATCGTGATCGCGAAAAAACCTGATCGGCACAGCACTACTAATTGTAATAAAATTACTAAGTCAAAAATTTAAGTTTTTATTGCAATGAAATCAACTAAAATCACAAATTAACTTTACTGTTCTGCTTTCAAATCGAGTCTAAAATTAAATATTCTTCACAATCAGAATCTAATTTCAAAATGACAGAATCAAAAAATAATACTGAATCCTTTACTCCTTGAATTGAATTGGAATATTGATTCTAGCATGAACATCTCTAAATGGAGACCTTGCGTTCAATTTAAATATTTGCATAAAATAATTTCATGTAAGTAATCTAACAAATTATTTTCCAGTAAGCGATTATTTACATTTCATTATCTATACCAAAGGGAAGTAATTGTTTATCAAACAAAATCTACTAATTTTACTACTAAAACGTTTATGTGGGAGATCGCACAATTTTTAATAAGCAAAAATTCATATAATTTGACTACTTATAGGTGTATATACAAATATCAAATTTTTTATATTGAAATTGTGATTTCACTGTATAAACTTAATAGTAGTAACAATAACTGCCCTTGGTAATGATAATGCAATGTAAATATTCGTGCAAGTTTTACTGGAAAAGTATTTTTGTTTGATAAAACATTTTCGGATCCCCTATATAAACTTTTTAGTAGTAAAATTAGTGGATTCTGTCTGATAAACAATTACTGTCATAATGAAATGCAAATAATTGAAATAATTGCATAAAGTTATCACAATTCAAACCTTTTTGGTCTCTTGACTGTGGCCTTGACGCGTTGTTATTATTATTACTAAGATTAGATGCTGGACTTGAGGTTGGTACTTCCGTTGAGTATCTCCCTGAATTAACACCCCCGCCGGCTATAAGAGTACCACTGGGTGAGCTGGTACAGCTAAGACTGGACCCAACCCCACCCCCATTATGCGGGGTCGAAGGGGTGAGATTTAGATGTGGGCTGCTTGTTTGCCCCACAACATACGAAGCCATAGTAAAGATGGATTCATCAATATTTCTATTGTTGGGTATAGAGTCTGAGTTATTTTGTATCGTCAGCTTTCAGCTCTGCATACCTACCATGGCTAAGACACCTGGTATGGAAATAAAAATTATTAAACAAAGGAAACAGGGTCTGATAGAGTATCCTCAGTCAGTACTAAAATACGGGAATATAGAACTAGATAAATAAAGAAATTTATATTAATTCCTTACCCAACCTAAAAGTGTAAGGTTTAAAACTTAAGTAAATGCAGAATTTGTTACCAATCACTAACACCCCCAAAGGTAAATGGTTTACTAAGCATTTTAAATTTGCTTTGTATCTAATTTCTGTATTTCTGTTGCTTTAAATTTCTATCTTTAAGTATTGTCCGACCTATTAGCTCAGTGGGTTAGTGCGTCGCCTTGCAGCCGAAGGGTCGTAGGCTCGAAACTGATCGCTAGCAAGTCGGTTGTGTCCTTGGGCAAGGCACTTAACTGACATTGCCTGAACCCAATGAAAAGATAAATTCTACCAAATTGAAGGAATGTCTAAATTATAAACAACACACTGACGATTGCCCGTGTGTTAACCCCCTTGGTTTTCCCATTTACAGGAATAAACCTGAATATCCTATCCTAACCAGAATCCTGCATGCTGATATAACCGACCTTGCTAGCATGAACTGATTAAATATTATAACCAAACAAGTTTGGAACCCATACAGAAAACTTAATACAAACAAAATATAGAAACATAACACAAAACAAATCTAAATTGAAACCTACTTAATGACTGACTTTGTGATGGCAATATTTCACAGTATAGACACTTCAGTTGAATTAAAACACAGACAGTCTACACCAGCCATTACAACATCACATTCCTTAAAAACAGCGTAGCGACCAACGAGACGCTAGCAACTACTACTGTCGGTCCACAAACACGGTGGATCACTATAGCGCAAGTCACATCGTTCTTTCTATAGCAAAGCCTCCGCGGTCAAGCGTACAGTGTGTGTGTTTACCATCTTGTATTGCGACATCGGCGAATAAAGCTGAAAACAAGAGAGAACTTCCCCGTCGGTCGGTCTCGCTGTCACGTTTGTGGGCGAATGGCCTCGATGAATCGAGTTAAGCTCTCCTATTTCTCCAATGCTCCTGACTACGGTATGCTAGGAGTAGCAGACATCGCTGACTACAAGCTGTGTGCGGCACATAGTACGGACTGTCAGCCGCCAGCTCTTCGCCGGTACAGGCAATACGCTCTTATTGTTTTTGTTATGGGTAAAGCAATGACAGGGCTCTTTGTTATGAGTGGCAAGCCCGATTCTGCCCTTAAAACGCGTTACATTTCGTAGCTGGAACTACATTTTCACACTATACTGCAATGCTTGTGCCCAATGTTTACATAAGGTCTCCTGGCAAACGTATGTTTGACTTGGCTGAGAAACACTGTTACAGCGCATCATCAAATTTACGATGTTGTACGACCGATGGTACGATCTACTCATAACAGCTCGTTTACCACGAGCAAAAGTAATAAATCATTTACGAGAGGATGAATGGTGACGCTTCTGTAGTGGTAAAGCGATGGTGAACGGTGTAGAGAATACAGAAATAACACACACAACTAATCGAGGGTTGGTAATATACTATCAATTTTAAACACACTCGGGTTACCGGTTCTGCAGCTAGCTTTCGGGTAACCGCTGACTAGTTTAAGTTGAAAAATGATTCAACCCTAACAGAAGTAGATTTCCGTGAATTTCTACATTTTACTAAACACTACCATATACACAGTTCCAGGAAAGTCGTAAAGATAGCAGTATATGAATTGAACAGTGTCACAGGGGTCAAATGGCGACTTGCCCATTGTAGAATGCCCTACAAGTACCTTCTCTCTTCAAAAGGGCTTTCCACGGCCTATTGTCACTTTGGAAAAGTAATTCATCATCAACGCAAAGCATTTGGATATGCTTACTACAAGGAATTTGGACGTCACTGACTCGTTTTGTCCGATCGCCAGCTATTCGTGTATCGTAAAGGAAGCCTAACCCGCACAAACGTAAACAAAATGACTAAAGAAAGGACTATTGATTATCCAGTCACAGAGTACATTTCGCGGCGCACAGAAACAATATCAAGTAGCAAAGAAGGACAATGGTAAACGATGCCTCATCTCCGAGAGATTTTTTACTGCGATTGTCCGAGAGGGGTGAAGAGGAAAGCCGATACGCTTGTCATTTGATTCAATCGAAAGATGTAGGGCTGGTGGGAGTGTAAGCCGAGTATAAACGGGGTGAATATGCGAAAGGGAGCCAATCTCAACTTAATGCTTTTACTCCCGATCTGTTTCGATCAATAAAGCGCACACGACAACGAAAAGTAAACACATTTTAGGGAATTGGAACCGGCGCTTTCGGTGGGGTGTAACATGTTAGTAACCTTTAAAGTTTAAAGCATATCATGCGGGCGGTGAATTAGTCTTGGTACGATGCTAACGGGTTGGGCTCAATATACAAGCTTGTGTGCCGCAATATGGCCAGGTATTCATGTCGGCTCTTAGCACCATTGCACTTAGGCTTGTATTCTTTTTTCTTAGAATTTTGGAAACGTTTAACATTTTGGAATTCTAATTTTTCACGGCGCAGACGACATTGTCTAAGTGTTGTAGAAACATACGTTGCAGTTTAGAAATTAGAATTTCTTTTTCGAAAATAATGTTATGAAACGGAGAAGATACAGTTCCACAAAACATAACGGTTTACATAGTTAAATCATGGTTTAACATTAATAACATTTACATTGATAAAACAATTTGTTAAAACCTCTGTATAATGATGACCTATCGTAACACTTAGAAAAATTAGGCACTTTCAAGCAACGTAACAGAGATGCTATTGGCAGAGACAGGGATATTTTAATATACAGAGATAAAGGCATTCGTGCCACTTCGCATAACTTTTCACAAACGCTAAAGATAAATCAATCACTCGTATGGGTAAAAAGGCCAGGGATGCAGGCCCATCGCTAAGGAAACTATCAATCGCCGAAATACTGATTATCCGCAGCCACAGTGTACGTTTGGGTATTTGGTATCAAAATATTTCGCTTGGGTCGACAGGATTAAGGTCACCATGTGCCCGGTGTTTAATGACAGGGGTGAGGTACGAACCGTTAACCCTTCCTGTCCGAAAATGCGAACTGACCGCAGGGTTTCAGGGTGACCGTTCATTCCGCTAGTACCAACAGAACTAAGGCCAGAAAGGAACGGGGTGTTATGTAAATACGGTAAAGTTTGAACCTAAACCTCTTCGATCCGACAACGTGAAAAGTAGTATTGTAGTATTTTTCCCAACGTGAAATTAATACAAGGCTGGAGAGTGACCGTTCATTCCGCTAGTACCAACAGGATTTATGTCGAGTTCAATACATTTAACCCTTTCGACCCGACAACGCCAAAGACCGCACTGGAGTGGGTGTTTATTCGTACCAATGCAGCAATCCAGGCTTCTCTGCAGCAAAACTGCAGCGCACAATGCGAAACACAGGAAGCCATGGCACGGCAACAGGGGTCGCGTAAACTTGTCGATTACTCTACCAAGCTTCCACATAAAACGACAACCTTCGAATAAAGGATGGAAGAACACACAACGCAAAAGGGGAACAGACGGTATTAAGATGATCGTGTCGAATAAAACGCAAAACATTAGGTGTTTGTTGCTCCGAAACAAGAAATTTAGTTCCTCATTTTGATTGTACCGATACTTCTCTTGGAAAAGTGAAATCATCAAATGACAGGCGAGCCGTAAAACCTGTTCCAGTTTCAACTATGATGTATTGTGTAATTCGCTTCTCTTGTAGCGCGTCTTGTTTTAAACGCTACACAAAAACAAATAGCGAAACTTAAAACTAAAGTGATCATATCGTGACGGCCGAGTCATGTCTATATTTAGAACAGAAGTTTGACTTGCTCCACGAAAAACAAGCACTCTCTAGTTGGAAGAGAAAATGAATACATCTACCAGATACAAGAGACAACCACCATTGCAAAATACAATCTTAATACGAGAAGATGCTGCGTGAAAACTTTAGGAAACTGCTATTTGACTCTTAATCTTTAAAGGCATTTAATACATGGTGTGCAGTAAACCATATGGCGGGTATAGAAGTTCTCGGAGTGTACTTATATATTTCCTGAGGACTTCTTCGGCAAATTAAGGGATTTTCACGTCTGCGTGTACTGAGCTATTTAGTAGTTTGGCTGCCTTGTAATAAAACTAAATCTAACTAGAGTCGCTGACCACGGTCCTATTAACTAACACAGCGGCGTTTTAATGTTTTTCCTTATATTAACGACCTTAACCACGGCTATATAGACAACACAGGCCCTTTTTAATATTTTAACGACCTTAACCATGGCCCTGTAGATCATCACACTCCCTTTTTTCGGTGGCAGTGACCGACGTTCGGGTCTCGTTCAATGGCAGCTAGTTATCGGTCACAGAGCAGCGATACGCGAGCCGGCATTCGCGAATGAATGACCACGAGCGGAATTACTAGAGCGTTAACGACTCGCTACGCAAGAGCGCGTTCTCAGGTGCTGTGGCGTCTGCCAAATGACGTAAGAGACGTGTTTTGGAGGAGGTTAAACGGCTCCACAAAAAAAAATACACAAACTGAACTACGATAAACATAAACATTCGGCTTTTGTTACCTGTGTATCATAATGATGATGATAATGATAATTTGATTGGCATTGTACCAAGCAAGCAAACAGTTTAATAAACAAAAGTGAGAGGGATTGATAAAAACACCTATAATAGGAAAAAGCACCTACACCTAGCAGTTAAATAGCAGATTTTTGAGTAAAAATTAAACTTGTTTTGTGCTGTTGCATAACCTAATGTTGCGGTGTAGGTATAATCCAGTCTGTAACGTAAATTACTGTTTTACTTTGCGAAAAAAATGTGTTGTTTCTCCGGCGTCGCCACAAGAAACCACTTCAGCCTTCGTTGAAGCATTCAGCTTCCAGACGATAAATCGAGATAGACACACAGAACTTGTTATGTCGCTGTTACTACTACGTGCCGACTTTATTGCGATTTCACTTTTAAGAGATTTAGACAATCGCTGGCAATTTGAACGTCTTTTGCACGTTTTTAAACGCTATGTGTGGGAGAAGCAAATTACATCTTAATAAATATGTGGCTTTTAAGGCGCAAGGTTGCGTCGATCGTGAAATTAGGTTTATTTGCATTGTAGAAGATGAAACATGATGTAATACACTGTCGGGTATTATCCCGCTGTGCCGCATGGGAGCACGTAGTGAGCACGCGGCGATCACGTGATACATGCATGTGACTGAACGACGACTTGGAAGGAAGTCGGATCAATGAGGAAAATACGGGAATGTTATACGCGTAGCTGGTTTTCGCGCCTAAGGAGAAAAATAAATACGTTGTAAGAATCACTGTTATGCAACTCGACCGGGGGCATGAGGTGGGGTAGGAATGGGGAGGGAAAATAACATGGCGACCGTATTCACACAAAAGGTTTATAGTTTTATCGGTATAAAGTTTGCCTCTAATAATCATTTTATCACCCTACCACTGGCATTGAAGCTTTTTTATAGCAATCTAGCGAC
>CH000035.1:44275-54988 GCA_000149265.1 Ciona savignyi | reverse complement strand
GGGGGGGGGGGGGGGGGGGGGGGGAAAAGGGGAATGGGAAAAAAAATTTGAAAGGGGGGGAAAAAAAAATTTGAAGGGGGGGGGGGGTAGAGCGGGGGGGGAAAGGGGGAAAGGGGGGAAAAGGGGGGAGAAAAAAAAAAAAAGTGTCACAGGGCAGGTGTCGCTAGACGTGGATTTTTAAAACGCAGCACCGGATATTGCAACGCGAGAGCGAAACACGTGACGGTAGAAGGGCATGCGCGTTCAATACTGCAGTGGAATTGAATGTAGGGAAGAGTGGGTCGAATCGACGCAGAATATGGGCTTCACTAATCTGCGGGAGAGGACAACACACTCTTTTGCGGGACAAGGGGTTGGGACACCCCACTATTCAGCGGGACAGTTGGCGAAGGGGTGTTTTCGTCATTAACATGAGCGGGACCACAGAATGTTGGCCGGATTTTCAAAAAACACTTGCCACACGCTGGCAAGTGATTTTAGTAACGGGGCAATTGGATTGAATTTAGGACGGCCATTGTGTATTTCAATTAATTGCCTTTCGCAGTCGAGTTACTCCAGCACTAAGTTACATGTTTACACCGTTCTAAATTTAAAGAAAAGTTCGTATTGTCAGTCGTGAAAGCTCGTGTGTTTTATATTGAATAAAAAAACAAACAGTTAACCTAAAGGGGTACCCGGAATTTAACATCTCGTGCAATGATTTATGCATATATTGGAAAACGGTTATTTTACGAAATAAAAGAAAAACTTTTAACCGAAGTTAGTGTTTTAGGGTTTGAATACAGCACGTAATTTGGACTGTGGAACATCTAGAACACAGGTGAACTCGTTACGGGCATAGAAAGCGAAATGTTCTTCAAGAGCACCATTGAAACGTGACCAAATGTTCGAGGCAGATCCGCCATTGTACACACTGCACGACGGGCAATCCCCTGCTAATAAATCGATATTCTCAGCGCGGTTTCTACAGGTTGGTACCTAGATAGGCCAAGAAGGAGAAACAATAAAATCGTTCTTCCTTCCAATTACGAAACACGACGAGTAAATTGAGTTAGCGGATGCCGTGTAAATTATGACAAACCTATTGCAGATATACGAAACTGCAAGGCAGTATTTACAAAGTGGGAACCCAATTTCAACATTTAACAATGTAAAATCATAGATTGCTCTAAAGTTTTGTTAGCATTTATTTACTATAAGTAAGTTAAGCTAAGCGGATACCTTGTAAACGATGAAAAACCAATTGTAGATATGTGTAACTTTAATGTTGTATTTTTACACTGGGAACACAATTTTTAGCTTTTATAGCCACTCATTATAGTAAATTTTACCGTGTAAATAATGACAAACCTATTAAAGACAGACGTAACTGTATGTGGTATTTGTAAACCAGAAACAAAATTTCGACACAATAATCTAAAACACTTATTTCTTTAATGTTTTGTCCGTATATAATTACTACAATGGGTGGCTTAACAGCCAGCAGCACTTGTAGGAGATGAAGGGTGTTCGGACGAAATTAGCTGCGTGTAGATGTCATGGTTGGACGCTTATCTATATTCTAACGCGTCCGTGACCGAAAGATATGGAAAAACGAAGGCAATGTGGCGAATGTGAAACTGCTTGGGGTTACAGCTAAGATATTTAACTCTAATACGAAAAAATGGGAAAGTGTTCGACTGGGTGACTTAGGTTGACAGTTAACACAAAAAAATACAAAACTCTGCCTACTAAGTTACTGGGATTAATTTAACAACGAAAAAATGGACGACACACTAAAATATTGGGTTCGCGGTTTTTATTTATTTTTAATTTATTTTAACTGTCTTTTCTGGTAAAACGTCTAAATTATGCAACTAGCAAATTGGCTAACGTAGTAGCGAGTATTACTGGGTTTTGCATGAACCGAACGATATAAATGAAAATGCCATTATAGTAGTATTAATAGATTTGCAATCATTTAAGTTGTCGCTTTAGGGGCGCATTTGCGTCAATGAAACTGGATGAGGCCTGTATTGAAACGAACGGATTACAAACCTATTAGGCCAAAAATAACTCAGTGTTGGTCGCCAAGACGGAATTTATGAGCAAAGGCTCGGAAATGTCTGGCTTTTCGTAGAAGCCCGAGGTGAAAGGTAAATAACCGGCATCGGATTTGTGACGATAATCCTGTTTACCGGTAGAACTTGGCTCAAACCGTTAAATGAAACGACGCAAGGCTATTTGCATGCACAGCATAATTGGATAAATTTACAATCCACAATAAAGTCGAGAGAATGAAAAAACTGCATATTTTGGTGGGTGTACGGATATTACAAAGTTTCAAATCAAGTTTCATTTACGAAACAGCTGAATGCAACAAGTTTACAAATTACAAAAAAAGTCGAGTGCCTGTAAAAAAAACGCTAATTTAGGTAGTTGTAAAATTACAGATTTTCAAATTCATGTTTTAACTACTATGACAATGCAGTAGAACTAGGCCGAGCATATTCGTTGATAAAACACGTTGAGAAATGTCATATATAAATCTCCCAGAAGTTACCGTGATGAATGAATTCCTTGTTATCGGCAAAGGGAACTACAATGGTTCCACGCAGAGTGCAAATACAGCGAGTGTGGTGTAATTCAACTCCCAGTCGCGAAAAGTGCTGAGTTGTTTATTCTCTACGACTCCGGGAGCCAAATACGAACCAACAGATCGACGAGCTAAATACGAACGACTAGTAAACGATTTTGGAAACGGTATCACTACACACTAAACTGGCGGCGAAAGCGTTTTCTCGTCCTTATTACAGGAAGACGGATGATACGAATGCTATCACGATCTTTAAAACGCTATTACTACGCGCTGAACTAGTATAGCTCGTCCTATCATATTTGAATCATTACTGAAATTCGCCGATGACAGAGAATGCTATCTCCAGCTGTGAATTTCAAATGCCACAAAACTGGTCAACGCACAGGACCCAGGAATGATGGTATTTGTGCACAGACCTAATGGTAGCTATTGTCATGGGAGTCGTATTGTTCATTTACTGCAATGTTTGCCAAGTTCGAGCGGACACGCACGAATCAATATCTACGTGAGTGCGGTGTCAGACCGTGCGCAGGAAAGGAATGCGTCGAGCCTTCGGGGTATTGTGGACGCAGTGATTCGAATCAGCAAATTTTACGAATTTACACCGAAAAGCAAACAAGAAGTTGAGAAAACGACTCTATCAGAGTGCATGACAAAAACTTACGTGAAAGAAATATGAAAAATATGTTTTGGGAAAAAGTTGTTTTTAATCCACAAATATAACCCGAGTGCAATTGTTTGTTGCAAATATGCGATTGCTTAGTCAACAGACCATCATGCGCGTCAGCTATTAATTCAATGGGAAGGTCACGCCAGTTGTGGGTTATACGAGCAGTGCAGAACGGTACAGTGCAAATACTCGCGTCGGCTTATACAATTGCGGATATTAGATCACGTGCCGGTGCAATACAATAAGTGTTCGTGCCTGGACACGTAGTAACTGTAAAACGCATGCACAGCCAGTGGTACAGGGTTTATGTCACTTCGGCCACTTGTTTACAGTTAAGCGATTCCTCTTAAACAGAAGGTAGGTACACTATAAGCAACAAGCTGGTATTTCGTTGAAGAATCTCTTCAATCGTGATTAGTCTCCCTGGCATACTTCCTGTGCTAGAACCAGACAGCGTCTTTTGGGTATTAGCCAAATGGAGATTTTGTAAGCAATTCTACCTTATAGGTCGTTTGGTGCACAGCCCCTTTATGCAGCTCAACGGAATAATTCATTGATTGAAACATCCCTATAGACTGCTTTAAATGCCGCACAAACAAAGGGATAAGGGCCTCATCATAAAATGCACCACTTCCCAATACACTAGTCACTTCTACTTGGCTACTTGGTCATTGCCCACCAGACAATATAAATCAGCCCTAACATATAATAACACCAAGTAAACAAAATAAAAAACAATTCTTTTACCGCATGAACATAGTTCAAATCACCTGCTAAAACTTTTTTTATCCAAAAAATATAAACAGTTATTTATGTTACTGATTAACCAATTAATGTTGACAGATAATTAAACAATGTTTGTTCATACTATATGGTAGAAGGTAAAATCAATTTCGAAAATTACAATACCAACGGAGCCATGAAACAAACCATGTCCACTAGAAATCATTACCTGTCTTTACATTTGGATGTACCTTATTGTACTCCACACGAAATGGTGTATAGGTCATAAACTCCAGTTAAATCATATTCATTAAACTGAAACATGGGAATACAGGTAAAGCTACTCATTTGTACTAATTCCATTTAATTTCTTGTTTTAGAACGGGAGCATAGGCTTTGTCACAAGAGCTTGTTTCTAATTTTTTTATTATTTTTTATTTAATTGTTTACTGAGACAAAGCACTATTACTATAAGTCATTAAATGTTATGTTTTATGTATAACACCCATTAAAAGTTTCAACCATAGTCTAGGCTTAAGGATATTTACCATCCTGACAAGTGGTATTAATGACCAGTTCTGTGAAATGTGTAAATAAAACGGCAACAAAATTTTATTCAACCATTTTGGTGTAACCATAATACTATAACAGCCCAAGATCAAGATATTGAACATTTAGTAACATTAACATCTCTTCAACTTGATATTAACTATTACAACTTTCGAAGCTTTTTGTTAATCTATGTAAAATCAAAGCGACCATTATTATGAAGTCTTTAACATTCTTTTGCAAAATAAAAATATGGTACAAAGGTGGCCAAGTCCATATAAATACTGCAGACTAGAACTAATTTTATTTAATCACAACATGGAAATAAATGTACAGCAATATTTATTTATGAACTTGCGTACTTTAATGATATATTCACAGGCTAAAATTTTACTTCATCATTGTATAAACCATTAACTAACTACTGGCTACAACATAGCCTTAACAGAATCAATTAACTATTTTTTTCTGTGACTTCCGTTTAACAAGTTTTACAAATACCCGAAAATTGTATACATAGTAACAGCTGAACTTATAATAGTTGCTTTTCTAACAAAGAAAAGTATATTGGTGACTCACTTATATCACGCCACTGTCTACATAGGGTTGCAGATCTGTTTGCAAACCAGCTATAAATTTCCGGCCCACTATTCGCATGACAGAGCCGCGTTCGACTTCTTGAAGCCCTCACACAACTATGCAATGAATGGGAGCAGAGTTGCCTTTCAATGAAATAGTAAAAGCTCCCCCATTGGCCTGAACCTCTCACTCGAGCGGAGAACTCCACCGCTATTGGCTTAAACCGGCTCATTCATGAATGACGTATTTCTAGAGTGATAGGGAATGCAAGGGGTAGTTTGACGTGACTTTTACAGAACGAAACGACATTAATATTTCGAAATACACGAGGTACAAAAATGTATACGTAGAAATATTCAAATAATATATTTCGTGTTAAATAAAATAAAAAAGTAACATACCAAAACGTCTTAAAATCGAAAGTATTATTCTGTGCGGACATCACAATCGTTATTTCTTGTTTATTTATAAATTTGTCTACCTAAAATCTGTAGTACCGAGTTATTTTGTATATAATTGTAACGTTTAGGCCTATAACGTTTACTACTATTATATTTCGTAGTAGTCTAGTTACCCCGTGCATCTCCGTGTTTTAACGTAGTCAAAACAGATTGCGGCAATCCTGTATGCTCTTTCCTGTTTCTTTCAGTCTCTGAGCTGCTGCTCCCGCCACCTGTTTCTTTTAAATAACTGCTTTCCGTTATCTTCTTTGTACTATAACCGGCTTTTGGCAGTGTGGGAGCAAGACCTTCAATAGATGTTTCCTTATTATAAACGTGCTTATGGTGCAATAGTTAAGGATTGTTGAGTAAAACAGCTCGCTGTTACAATAGTGCGAACGTGCCAGAGGATAAGTTTACCTCGATTGCATACAGTAGGTCACGATCACTACACTGAACATATGTTATACAATGGACTAGGCGTTGTCATATCTGAACTATCCCGTACTAATGCTGGTACTGTTTACACTTCGTGACACAACAGTTAACGATCCCCAAATATGGTTACGCTGCTTTTCCGTTTCTTTTGTTTGTTTTTTTTTTGTAGCCGCTCATCACTCATTTCAACAAATATACTCAATTTAGCCGTGTTGCTATTTTTACCGAGCTAAATTTCGAACCCTTGGCTGGTCACCGATACCGTTTTATATACAGAAATCTGTATACGAATCGGTGGCGTTAACCATTCGGCCACACACACGTTTATTTGGTAATGCTTTAGTGTAGTAGAGTTGTAACAGCCAGCGGCTGTGCTTGTACGGGTAACGGTTCGATCTCTACTATGTATGTTTCTGTACGCGATTGTTTCGTTAGATAATTCACTTTATGTTGGTTGCTATAAACCAGTGTATTCAAATATACCATTTATTAATTGCGTAATGTAAGTGAAAGATTACAATATATATAAATACAATATCTCCAGCTGCAAAGACGATGTTTACCATAGTTATCCATCAATACTACATCCATATACAAAACTTTTATAAAAAAATATTATGTTAGTAGTCCGCAGTTTTATATGTCTTTAATACTTGGTTAGGTTAGTAACGTTAGTTTATTCGTCCCAGGGTTACATTAAAGAACAGTAGCATGAATGCGTGTGGCCGAATGGTTAACACGACCGATATATTTACCAACCTATTCTATTCAAAACACCTTGATTCTCACCGGCTCGAAACCTAACTAAACAACTGTAGCTAAAAAGGAAAACTGAAAAATGGCAAAACTACATTAGTTACGATAAGCTATTCGGTATACAATTTCAAAAGTATCACGACGGTATTTTTAATCGGCGAAATCGAAAATGACGCTAGCCTGTCGGTTGTACGCTTGGCAATGCACTTACTGTACGTTGGCCTAACACATTGGTTTAATGGCTTCTACCACAACTGTAGCAATTCTTATCCACCATACTGCAATACGTCCGGCCGGTCGGTCCAGCGGTTAAATGCGTCGCCTTTCAATCGAGAGCAGGTGCGAAAACTGGTCGCTAGCTACTCGGTTGTGTCCTTGGACATTGCCTAAACCCGTTTTTACGTAATTGCCTGAACCCAGCGGATTAATGGGTTCTACCAAATTAAAGGAACGTGTCTATTATATACAACACACTGCAATAACTCCGGTAACTCGACGATGGGCGCGAGGTGATCTAACGATTGCCCGTGTGTTAACCCGCTTGGTTTTCCCATTCACGGGGATAAACATGAATATCCTATCCTATTCTACCACTAATCTAACTGTGGGCATGAGGTAGACTTGCGATTGTCGGTGTGATAATGATCACTTGCGTATCGTAATTTATCGGCATAAAACATGAATATCCTATCCTACAAAAATATTTAATGATTGAAAAGAGACCACTATTTCAGTATATTAGACCAGTTACCATTACTTCGCGCCTCCCGTCGGATTACGGAAGCTATTTAGGTGTGCTGTAAATAATTAAAACGATCATTAAGCTTTATAAGAACCCTACACTAGGCCCAGGCGGCGTCCGCTAAATGTTTTGCTCAGGGACACAACCGACTATTCAGCGACCAGTTTTAAAAAGCTCTTCGACTAAGAGGCGACATACTAATCCATTATTGACACGTGTTTATTAAATTATTGACTCGTGTTTATTATTTCTGTTATTGACTCGTGTTTATTGAAGTTTCATTTAACATAGCATTCTAATTCGCTTAAATTATAATATATATACAAATAGGCCTATGATAGAAATATTTCACGGAAAGTTTAAATGTCTCAATGTGTGCACACTGTCAAACGTTGTAGGTTGGTCACTCTTGAATTATATTTTGGCTACACCATTTCCCCCTGTAATTAAAGGTAAATTTTGTTTGGAGTATCTTCAGTTTTACCCGAAGGTTTGCAGATCCGAAACTTGTCGCTAGCTAGTTGGTTGTTTCCTTGGGCAAGGCACTAAACGGACAACTCCAGAACCGAGTGAATTAATGGGTTCTATCAAATGAAAAAACGTACCATTCAAACATAACACACTGCAATAGCTCCAATTACTTGACGTGAGTGGGGGTAATTTGATGATTACCTGTATGAGAACTCCTCTTTACGAATTCGTCAGATATACTGACGATGACGAGTGTCCGTGCAATACCGCCACTCACGTTTTCACATTTACGAGGATAAACATGAATATTATACCCAATCCCAGGGGTTGTCAAACTGCGATTCTTATTAATTTACTTGCTTCTGTAGCGAGCGCTTAATAAGTTTAATACCATTGCATAACTGAAACAAACAGAAGAACACTCGCGTATTTATCTTACACAGTGTTGTTTTCCTTTTATTGCGAAAATATTATTAGTTTCAGAATATTGGTTAAAATGGCTGTTTGAGTGCACAAGGTTGCCGACCTCTTTCCTATCCAATCTTTTTTGAAGATAAACATAAAAATCTTATCATTATGTGGGCTCGCGCTTTTTGTGAAGCTGATTGCTCGAAGTTGGCTGAGCTTGTTTAGCCGGCTGCCTTACGGTCTTTGGCGAGCTGCGCAGCGGAAAGTCTATTCTCCACAGATCGCACACTAATAATTATAGTGACCACGATTTGTACTGTCTTAATCTCAAACTCGAAGTCTATAACTCTTGATTCACTGTAGTTGTATTTTGCGTCTCTTTAAATATGCGGTTTATTCGCGAAGCGAGTTACTAAGTACGTTACACAGCATAACGCAAGTTATCTTGTCTGAATTGCGTCATTGTAGGTTATTATATTAGGTTATATAAATTTCCAGAATATATAGGGAATTTACAAGGTGCGAAAAGTTTACGTGCCAGACGTTTCACATCTGCACGTTTTACTAACTGTGGGGAATTAGGTTAGAAAAACTATGTTAACGATTTAAAGCGCAAAAGTATAAAGGCCCGTACAAGGTGATAATTACGTAACGGGTAATAATATGTGAGAGTCGGAAAACTTGAAACGCAAAAAAAACGACGTTAAAACACAAAATGTTTTAGACATAAATTAAAACAAATATATACTATACGAAATGCTACAACATCTCATTTTTTCCACATTTTGTTAAGTTTGAGAATATAAAATCACGGTCTCGTTGAGCATTTCGGATGTTCAGTCGAAATAACAATCGAAGTCATTTGGTGAACGATCTCACGAAGTTTCGAGCATTACACACATTTAACCTGCAAAAACTAGAATAACCTGGTTTGGGAGAATTAAGTACAAAGCTAGAATTGTGCAATCGTGCATTAAAATCTGGTGTCGTGTATGTTAATGCGTGATAAATGTTATCTGGAATATGTAGTAAAAGTGACATCTCATATTCAAGGTAGCAACGCCACAATCTGCATCACATGAGCCATATTTTATACTTTGCCAGCTAATAAACCAAGGGCGTGTACGGCCTGGTTACTCACTACCGAGTGAGCATGAAATAAATGCAGCGATAATCTCGCTATATGCGACGAAAGCGCAATTAATAAAAACGCAAAAACAAAAAACCGAGCGACCTGTCATATGTAGGTTTTACGACTCGTAACGAATAAGGGAAATAATCTTGCGCGGATGTATTTCCATCAACAAACAAAAGAAAACTTTTAGTAAGCAGGACATAAGCCGTGTCTCGTCATTACTGTGCGGTGTTTGTAAAAGCCTGTTTTACACACGAAATATATTCGGTTCGGAACATCCGACACATTGACTGAGAGGCGATTAGACAATTAGACATCGCATTTACATGCGGCGCGATTACCATAGCTATACGGAAGTACGCTGGTATCGTTTAATAAACTGTGGCGTTGTGAAGCGGGTACGCTCACTTATTTACACAGCAAAAGCGCAAACGTGCGGGGGCGGGGGCTATCTGACTTCGCAGGATAAGAAACAAAACTCGAGCCGCTGCTAAAACGAGTGTTTAATCGCTTGAGCGAGACGCATAATTTGCGTGAGGCGATTAAAAGAAAACTAACGCCCTTGTCGGCGGTAACATTGAAAATCTGGCGCGAACGAACAAAACAAACGTCGTTCGACCGTGTAAATGCGCCTAATATACCGGATGGGTTGGCGCAGCATGGCATCATTGACTCAAGCTCATGATAGCATAATCGTAAAAGCGTTACTGACCTTGTTAAAGATGGAGTGCATATGTAGCAGTTGTTGAAGGCGCGTTTGCTCTTCGTGTTTGTAAGAAATCTGTAGAGTAAAACACCGATATTATGCATTCTTGCAATAGCCTAGTACCATCCAACCAAACCGGGAACACTAGTATTTTCAATCGTTGCAGACTAATAATTACATATAGTATAAAAAAATAATAATAAAACAAAAAAAATAATCTAGTAGCTACAAAATAATAATACAACCCTTTCATATTTCGTAAAGGGAAAGTCGTCTTGCGTATTCTCTTCTTTCGTCGGCGGAAGCGATGCTTATAAACTTGATTTCAATAGAGTGCGTTGTCTTGTTGAATAGTCACCAACTTCGACCAGCGAAAAGGGGCGTTTCTTACTTGATGCTTGAAGTTGCTTGGTTTTGACTTTGCTTCTTAGATAAATTGCGTTGGGCCACTCGTCGTTGCCAATGTACTTGAATCTTCGAATTGAAGTTGACGTCGGAAATTGTTCGTTTCGGGAAGG
>CH000035.1:2359-33607 GCA_000149265.1 Ciona savignyi | reverse complement strand
TCATTTAAACCTTCCAGGACTCATTTGAGACCGCGGACTCGGGTTGGGAAACACTGTTTTAAATGAATAAAGATTCATATTTCAAATAACCCTATTTGACGAAATTGCGATATTGTGTGCAAAAAATAACAGAACTCACAAACCAGTAATAATAGCTGAAAAATAAAATAAAATGGTAACAGTAGTACCAGAAAACTTTAAAAAAAATTTTTTTTGTAAATGATTTAAAACAGCAATGTAAGATTTATCTGGGCAGTAAACACAATTGCCTTTCCATGCTTTCAACACTGCTTACAATGTTTTTTGTAAGGAAACTGCTACTGCTGCAAATAAGGAAACTGCTACTGCTGCAATATTTTTACCTTCCTGTTTGTAGATCGTATTTATATACTACAATGATCCGTACATCGTGTGTTTATTCTGGTTCAATGTTTTGTGCAGTTAACAAAGTAAACAAAATCAAATCGCCCCTGTAAACAAATATTGCACTGTATACACAGAGTTGTGTAAACATGCTCTTGCAAAAAGCTGCCACATAACAATATTAAAAACTTCTTGCCTTTGTAACATTGTTATAATAAGTAAAAACAATAAGATGAATGTTATTAAAAAAACAAGCTTGATGTGACATCATAAATTTAAATGATTTCAAATTAGCATTAAAAATTCCGGACTTTGCAGAAATACAAGTTATTTAATCCCATGTGTTATGTCATACAAAACTGTTAAGAATTTTCAATCTTTGTTAACACACTGCAATTGTTCTTGTAACTAAACTCAGAAAAATGAAAAAATGCTCATGTTTAATGCCCGTGGTGTTTTCCATTTAAGTATATCAGTATATAATGCAATTTAAATATACGGGTATCTCTTGCAATTTAAGTTTTAATTGAACATTATCCACATTTTCAGGGAGTAATTGAGTTTTCGTTGTGTCTGTTGTTTGCGAAACTGGTCAGCTACACATTCCTATTCTGGCTGCCATTTTACTTAAAAAGCACAAGTAAGTATGAAAGTTGTTGAATGAAATAGTTAGACGACTTGTACGACCTTACTTGTTCACGTCATTTTAAAGTATATGTGTGAAGTTTCATTGTCTATTTTAGATTTTGTAAAGCGTGAAAATTGCTCCCAGGCCTACAATAAAAACAGGAATTTGCTGACCGAGGGATATTTCATGCCACAATACAAACTAATAAGCACAATATGCTCGCTAAGCGTCATTGTAGATTGTATTCACCGAAGTCCAAAACTCACCTAAAATAGCGGTTTTGCATAGTCCCTAGTTTTTTAAGGATATATATATTCCTAGGCTATCCTAGATCAGCTAAGGCTCAAAATGGTGGGTTTGCCCATGCCTAAGTTTATTTAAAGCATATGTTCTAAGACTATTCTAGATCAGATAATGCTCAAAATATTGGTTTGTATAAGTCTAAGTTTAATAAAGCAACTCTTCCGAAACTTTCCTAGATCAACTCATGCTCAAAATGGTGACTATGCATATGTCTATATTTAATAATGCATATCTTACAATGCTAATATTTATGAATAATAATGATAAATGCATATATTCCAATACTATGCTGGATCAGCTAATGCTTACCCCTCCCTCCCTAGGTTCACTTAATGCGACAATGGCCGGCTTAATGAGCACTCTGTTTGACATTGGTGGAATATTTGGTGGGATCACCGCTGGTCTTTTATCGGACCATTCTGGTGCCTGTGCAACCACTTGTAGCTTGATGCTGCTGGTTGGGGCTGGCATGGTGGGTCATTATGGTATTTTTATATTTATTATGAACTATGGTCTTTCCTGATGGATGGTCTTTCCTGTTTATTCTGATATGTTGTCTTAAATATGTATAGTATGGTCTTTTTATTTATAGCAAGGAGTTTTAATATCTATTATGGACTGGTATTTTTTGATATATCATGGTCTTTCCTGATTCATGATCTTACTTAATATTCTGATATTTTGTCTTGTGTAGTATAGTATGCGATATCTAGCATGATCTTTTTTGTGACAAGTTTGGTCTTTTCATATGTATCACAGTATTTTTATTTGCAGTATGGTGTTACGTACAATTCATACACTCTTTATGCGACTAGTTACATTTTCCTGTGGTATTTTCATTTGTAGTATGGTTTTTGTATATTTGGTATGGTGCTTCCATGTGTAGTATGGTGTTTTATGTGTTATGGTCATCTCATATATGTACTTTGGTCTTTTTATGTGTAGTATGGTCTTTTCATATTTATTATGGTCGTTTTTACAGTATGGCCTTGAAATATATGTAATATAGCATAATATATTCATCTCATATGTAATGTATGTGGCTTGTTACATAAGTTTCCCTTCCACAGATGTACTTGTTCAACACATACGCCTCCGTCAGTACAACAGTAAGTATCACGCTCCTGATTATCACCGGAGCATTCGTTAACGGGCCGTACGCCCTCATAACCACAGCCGTGTCGGCAGATCTGGGGACCCATGAAGGTAGTGTAGGAGTATTTGCAATTTGAAAAATATTTTAGGATAAAATATTCAGGTTTATCCCTGTGAATGGGAAAACCAAGGGGTTTAACACACGGTAATCATCAGATCACCTCGCGTCCACCGTCATGTTACCGGAGCTACTGCTGTGTGTTGGTTATGATACATACGTTCCTTCAATGCGGTAGAACCCATTTATCCGCTGTGTTCTGGGAAAGTCTATTAAGTGTCTTGCCAAAGGACACAACACACTAGCTAGTGACTAGTTTCACTAAACCACCAGACTAACCGGTTTGTATGTTTTCATGCCGTAATATCATTATGTCCTTCATATCTGGATCTTCTGGTTATGAAAGTTAATACTCGGGTATTATGTCCTGAATTACTGGATATTTTTAAATGTGCATCCATTGGGTATTAAACAATTTTAAATGAAAACTGTCATTACAATACCCAGTAATAAAGTTTAGTTATTTCTTTTAAAATATCCTAAACTAATTTCCAAAGGCACAAGATAGAATACTTATATTTGTTTTCTAGAAGTAAAACAGTTGGTGTTTTCGAAATACCATACACTGTAAGTTTAGATCCCCAAATCTTCCAGCTTCATGCCCAACATGCTATCCCAATATCACCCTAAGCTTACAACTAATTTCCCAAATAAGATAGAATAGGATATTCATGTTTATCCCTGTGAATGGGAAAACTAAAGGGGTTAACACATGACAATCGTCAGATCACCTCGTGCCCACCGTCTGGTTACCGGAGCTATTGCAGTGTGTTATGTATGATTCACATGTTCCTTCAATTTGGTAGAAACCAATAATTTGCTGGGTCCAGGCAATGTCCGTTAAGTGCCTTGCCCAAGGACACAGCCGACTAGTTAGCAACCAGTTTGGAACCTTAAACCTTTCAGTTGCAAGGCGTCGCACTAAACCACTAGACTTACCGGTCGGACGATATCTAATTCGTGCAATATGTTGTATTGAATCCACATATCACCTTGCGATACCCAAAACGGCCTTATATGTCTATAGTGCTTAAAGGAAATGCGAAGGCTTTGTCAACTGTTACAGCCATTATTGATGGGACTGGGTCTATAGGTGAGTTACTAACCACTTCTATATATTTTCACAACACCCAATATTCTCACAAAATTATCATTTCTTATTCGAATATCCTGCCTTGTTAATGGTTTAGCTTGCTTATGTACCTGATATGTTTATATATTTAGGCTGTAATATTAGGCCTACTTAATTTAATTTCTAAATTCTCTATATTTAATGTGACAGAAAATGGTTACAGACATGGTTGCCTATATTGTGACAGTCTCTTAGATTTTTCAAGTGTTAGAATAAGATTGGACATTGGATGGATATATTCATATTTATTCTTGTATATTTCTATGACATTCTTTTACTTTTAATTGAACTCCATCATAACCAACCCCTTTATACAGGTGCTGCTATCGGTCCCTATCTTACTGGGGTGATCTCTAAGACTGGGTGGAAAAGTGTGTTTTACATGTTGATCGCTGCCAACTTCTCTGCCATGATAGTAAGATTGCTGACATTATATTGTAGAGTTGTGTGCCTGAATATTCAATCTGAAAATTCTGGTGGTTTAAGGCAGTCAGGTGGTGCAGGTTAATACTCCTTTGTTTTGTTGGGTCATCTCCACCCCATAGAAAGTGAATGGGGAAACACAAAGGTCGTTAGCACACAGGCAATCTTCAAATTACCTCGTCCACCTTCGGATTATCTATCGCAGACATGGGCAATAAATAGCCCACGGCCTTGGTTCAGCCTTTTAAGGTATTTTGACTGACCCGCAGACTGTATCTAACCATACCCTGTAATTAGGATATTGAATAATATTCATGTAATAATCCGGCCCACCAAAAACTTCATTTTTTTAGCCTAGCCCGCCAACTAAAGAAGTTACCCACCCCTGTTCTAAACTATTGTAGTGTGTTGTGTAGAATTAAGACAATTCTTTTATTTAAATAGAATCCATTAATCCAATGGGTTTGGTCAATATCCACTAAGAGCCTTCCCCAAGGACACAAAATCTAATAGCTACCAACCAGTTTCGAACCTGTAACTCTTCGGCTAAAAGGTGACACACTAACCCACTACGCTATTCATTTAGACCAGCTATACAAGCTTAAATCAAATTTTTCATTCCAAAGAAATTTCATCCATTTTTTACAGCTTCTGCTTAGACTGGTGAAAAAGGAAGTCGTGGAAATTTGGAGAAATTACAACTCTAGGTTTGTGTGCTTATTTTTTATTTCACAATATTCAGTCAAAGGGATGTCCATCCATTCCAGCATTGGAATTCAAATTTGATTAAAAAATCATTGGGGATTTTTTTATTTAATTCAACAAATTAAAATTAATTTCTCATATTAAAAAATTGATTTTTTATTATCTTAAAGCAGAAATACTGGTTGTTGATTTTTCACGTTAATACATGTTTTTAGTGGTTAGTGACATGGCCATAATTAAAAATAATAAATTTCCATAGATTCTATTAATAAAACTGGGCTTTTGGACTGCTAAATTACCTTATTTTTTGGACTTTTTTACCATATCACAGCGTTTCGAAATAATTGATTCTAATAATAATTTTAGAATACAAACAAATTGGAAAAGAAACATACCTAGTTTAAGGTAGACCCTTATGTTAGCATATGACACACAGGGGAATGGTAAGCGTCATATTATTTTAATATTTGTTCACTCCAAATTCTCATTTTTAGTTTTAGCTTATTGTTTGTTTCCACAATGAAAGCATGAAGCAGGCCTTTGATAAAAATTTGAAAAACGGGAAAAAACGACAGTCGTTAAAACACATCTAATCATGACTCATGAGTGCATCCACTTTTATTCCCTTTCAGTTCCCCCACTCATATCCTTGTGGCTGAGTGAGTTGGGGTTGTTCTGGGATTTCCCCACCCATGGGGGTGAAACATCCTCCCAACAGTAATTGGCCAAGGAACTAAGTTTGACGGTTTTCCCGAAACAGCAGAATTTTATTTTCTTTAATTGATTTATCATTGCAATTAAGTTTGGTCATTTTTATTTTAAAATTTATTGGATAAGATTTTTAAATTATTCTTCCGTAGATTGCTAAGTTAAAAATTAAGGCAAGGGGTTAAAAATTAAGGCAAAGAAGATATAAGATTTTTTGGTTTTAAAGCCATTACATTATCGTGTTTTGTTCATGATGAAATGCTGTTTTTTATGTTTTATTGTCTTTTTTCTGTTTGTTATTTATTTCATTTTTCCCAGGCCGAAAACTACAAAGTATTCTACACTTCAGGAACCCCGTGCTTAACTGTGTGTCCTATTTATATCGGTGCAATCTTTAACATTGTAGATTATTTATTTTAAATCGCTTGTGCCTGTTGCGTACGTACTTTGAAAAACCATTGAATTTTATGTACGAAATGTCAAGATTCTTTAAAAGGGACCAAAAGAGATTTTGTTTATTGCTAAGAAAGATATCATTTCCAGAAGGTGAATCCACCATGTAACAAAATAATTGTCTCAAAATCGATTTTATTTTGTCTCCGAAAACTTTTTTTGTGTAATTTTACATTAAAGACATATTGTGCACTATATAACTTAATAATTTAATTGTACGTTACGGTATAAATGTGTGTACATGTTTTAGGTACAATTTTACAACAATTTGGTGGTAAAAATCAAAATATCATATCAGTAAAAAATTAACGTATGACATAAATAACTTGATGTGCTGTTTTGTTTAACAGCTCAACACTGTGCCAAATAGTAACTGCGCTTTTAAATAATTACACTATTTTGTGCTTCCGTATTGTTGGCGGTATGTGCGGATTTCATATTAAATAGATTTTGAACTTTATTTTCTGTGTTCTAGTCCGGCCGGTTAGTCGGTGGTTTAGTGGGTCACATTTCAAGGTTGTAGGTTCAAAACTGGTCACTAGTGAGTCGGTTGTGTCCTTGGGCAAGACACTTAACGGACATTTCCTGAACCCAGCAGATTATTGGGTTCTACCAAATTGAAGGAACGTGTCCTATCATACACAACTTATTATTAGGTGTTGGTGAAATAGTAACAGTTTATGCATTCATTCACTTAGTTTTGTATTTGAGATTAATATTCATTTGTCGTAAAATATTTTAGTACTCCACATAAAAGACACTGCTGGCATAACATATTATTGGAAAAAGCAGATTGGCAGATGCTATCTGTAAAAACAGCTGTGACTTTAATGGGTTGAATATAAAAGGAACTGTAAGACTCCCGTTATCTCCTGTACGTAACCTCACTAGACATGGTTATTAAACTGCTAAATGTCAGTGTTAACATAACCCACGTTTTACATTCAAGAATAGGAAATTACAGACACATTACCAGTATGTATAGCTATCTACGAAGCAGCTTCTTACAGATAACAATCAGCAGTAAATTTAGTCAAATTATACTCTTAAAACCATTAATATATTTATAATGGCGGAAAAGATTACCAAGCTTTGGTATTTAGACTTACAACCTTCGTTTTTTCAAATGGTCTGTTAATAGCTTGCCAGCTGCCAGGAAATTATTATTTTACCAACCTTTTAAAAACACTTGTAAACACCAATTCTAGAAATGGAAATAAAAGCTTGTATTTACGAAATACGAAAGCACGAGGGGTTAATTGAACTGGTACAGCTTCATTAATACAGCAGCACGAACTACATTCCATACGCTAAACCGATCACCATAAAAGCTAAAACGAAGTGTAACGCCGAGAATACAGTTTTTGTTCACAACATTTGCAAGAGCAGCTGTCAGTCGGCTTGGATAATTAACAAATTGGGAAGAAATTGCCGTTGTGTGGTGACTCTCACTCCTCCATTTTGGAAATGTAATCGTCGAGCTGTTTATCTAGCTCCTCTGCCGAGACTTCCTTCTTTGGGGTTCTTCCTGCCCCTCTACCTCTGCCCCGCCCTCTGAAGCCCCCTCTTCTTTCTGAAAAAAATAATATTTTGTTGTTAAAATTGACAAGCAACATGAGGGAAAGCGGCAGAAGAGGAAAACCACTCTTGGGAAACTTAGTTAAACACTTATCTCAACCCCAGAACTACTGCTAACCTAAATCACAAACCTTTTTCTACTTAAGCAGTTTGTGACCCAAATATATCATATATTAGTATTTAGAGAAGCCAGGTTTTTATTTCTCCAAAATCAAATATATTTACATATTTTAGTATGCAATTAAAAGGCTGGTGTTTTTGTGTTACAAAATTCCAAAACATGCACTTACGTCCACCACGGCCAGTTCCAGCTGCCCCTGTCGGTTTACGTTGACCAATTCGGCCGTTCATATCGTTAGATTTAGTCGGGGAAGCACCATCAACAAATCGGATTTGCATGACCCTTCCATCAAGGGGGACTTCATTGTATTGCTTTAAAGCCTAAAACGAATCTAATGATTAACCTTGTTCCTGTTCCTGGATAATAAAGAGCACTACTGTACTCCACACTACTGTACCCTTAAAGCGTCGCTTTTTCTTTCGAAATGTACATCGGCAGAACCAAGTGATCTCCCAGTTCTGTCGTAGTGAACGGCAGATTTACGCAAGGCTCCGAATTCAGAGAACAGCTCGGTTATGTCACTGTCAGATACCGCGTAGTCTAGATTCGACACCAGCAGCTTGCCAACTCCTCCACCTCTGCTGAAATAAATGGGAATGTCAATATTTAGCTGTACACTTTGCCTAAACACTAAGTTACAAAGGGGGCAAAACACTAGGAGGGAAATATAGAAGGAAGATAACTACTCCCTAAAAAAAATGGAAACTTTTACCCCCACTTAAAACACTAATCCCAATCCCAAAAGTAACCCAGAATTTAACCCTAGCTTTGACATTACCCTTATCATAATTTTCACTTTAGTTAACAGTTTTACTTCTTTTAGAGTTAAACAACCGACCTTGTGTCCACACCCGACCTCACAGCGCCTGCAGATTTTCCCTTGTACATGTCGTGTTCCCATCTGTCCGGGATTTTTCCTCTTGTGTAAGGTTGTCTTGCGCTGCCTCGACCGCGTCCACGTGTGCCACCACCACCACCTAATAGATCGCCCAATGAAGGAAAACGATGGTTTCATGAGAGCCGGTGACGGGAATTACAAAGCTGAAACACCGTCTCACGACGACATTTCAGCACGCCGGAAATACTAGTGCTGATGAAGTAAAGCTATTCCAATACGGTAGAAACAAACAAGATGTGGTGCGATTTAATTTTTGACATTTCTCACTGACGAGCAGCTTTTCAGATGCTTTTCCAATTCTATTTACTGATAAAGGTGAAAACTACCGGTACCAAAGACAACGAAATGTCGCATCTGAGCTAACACTGCTTACACTTTGCACTTTTGCGCATATGTGGAGTGACAGCCGATATGGGCACAACGCCCAAAGCCGTCAGTTTCCAGCACTCCAACAGTGCCCTCCACATTTTATACCAAAGTTCAAAAATGTTCCAAATAAATCAAATCGGCCTCGAAGCCATTTTCATTGCCATAGAAATCACTGGAAGGTCTCCTGTACCTCTTTTGTTGCGAGCTTGGCTCACGCCACCGCGAGAAGCGCCGCCTCTTCCGCCACGACGGCCTCCACGCCCTCGACCAGCCCCTCCGGTTTTTGTTTTCTTGTTGATCTTGATAATGTCGTCTAAAGATAAATCGAGCTTGTCTGCCATGGTTAAGTGTGCAAAGGTTTGAAGTTACAAAATTCGAGAAATAAAACTATACTTTCTAAAACAACAAAACAAGAGGTTAAACTAAAATTTAAGACAATAATTCGCTACTGCATCTGTAGAATAGCCCTAGGCGTAGTTATTTAACGATAGTACTATATTTTTTAACACGGTAGTGCCTGCAAGAACCTCCCAATACTGAAGTAAAATGACCAAACAAGCGAACAACTGGTCAGCGCCACGATTCTGATAATCAAGGAGGAAAAAAAAATCGCTTGTGACTAAACCGACCAATCACAATCGAGTATTTAATTTTATCTGTTCCACATTTAATCGTTGTAACGATTTTGTCATCCGGGTATTTGTTACGTCATAATGGTGTAAAAAGCGCGCACGATATGTACTTCTAAACTATTATGGACTTCTCGATATAAGCATTTGTCTTTGGTTGTCTATTCTTATCTCAATAAACAGCTTACGCATATTTTAACCGCGGTCGTTGGTCATTTTTTTTTCTATTTATGAACTCATCATTTACATATTATTTAAATTTTACTCTTATACAGGAAACAAAGAAATGTAAAAAAACTGAAATCTGGTCTTATTAATAAAATCTCTTCTATTTACCAATCAAGTTGCAAAGTATCTTATGTTATGATTTAGTCCTAAAACAAAGTTCATTTATACGGGTAAGCTCCTTTTTCTTTTATTTATTGGCCTTTAATGTCAGCGGGAGCGCACAGACAACTGGTGGTTACTGTAATCAGCTGCAAGGTTATCGGAGCCAAATTTTACACCACCATTGAATCTGTAACAGTCGAGACTGCAGTGTGAACGGAAACGCTGACACCTTTTGAGTCCAAGTGTAAGTCTATCACCTGGCCTAGAGGAACGAACAGTTGCAATGCTGGTTTGTTTACAGCAGTGTTATAGAACTGTTGCTATGAATTATTGATTACAATTTCTATTCTAAAAGATATTCTAACTTTACCACGCATGTCCGCGACCGCACATTATACGAATTCTTTATTAAGTTAAGGGTAGTGTAAACACTGGGTTCCCGCACTATTATTATATATATACCACAACTGTACAATCAGAAACATTAGAATTGTCAAATTCAGTTTTTACCAAGGTGGTTAACAGATCAGTTACTTACACCAGAATTTTCCAAGTAACAGAAGGTTGAACATATATATGTGAATAGGCCTACGCGGTCAGTTTTAAGCCACAAACAAAAACTTTGATCGACTGCCACACAAAGACGCAACTAACTTGCTGGTGGCCAGTTTCCACCCCTATATAACCGTGCGCGTAGAATGGCAAATACATAGTAACAAGAATATTTATTTTGGAACTGTACGAACGCCAGTGTATACGTACAAAGTAATACAAATTAATAATAAGGCACATCCTCCCACGATAGAGGTGGCTAGAATGACGGTTTGACGAGAAGGTCCAAGAAATGTGGTCGGTTCTGCAATAGTAAGTATTATGGCAATAAAATTCGAATGAATACCAGCAACGTGCGACTAAAAGGGCACAGGCGGACATGTAAAAACTAAGGTTTAAAACAAAAAGATGACAGCTGTCAAAATTACTAAAAAGTATTTCGGGATAGGGTTAAGAAACACAATATTGGACGATAGCACACACAAGTAAATTGGTATTTTGTCGACAGACTATTTATACACAACACACTGCAATAGCTCTGGTAACACGGTGGCGCGAGGCAATCTGACCATTACTAGTGTGTTAACGCCCCTTGCGTATTTTCATTCGCTGGAATAAACGTGAATATCCTATCCTTTTTGCTAAGTTGTTTTATACCTGTAGATGGTTGGCGTAAAACGGGTATCTTTGGAAATTTGGTCCTCTTGTTTACACTGGAGAGAATCTCCGTATACGGTTTGCCAGGAGAACTCGGTATAACGACAATCGGACCGATATGGATGACGTTGGTTGCGTTGGCGGGATTGAGGATTCGCACTGCACGAACTGAACGACGCTTTCTGGCGCCTGGTTCAGTTTCAACGTCGAGGCCTTCGCTCGGTTCCAATTCGGGTTCAGATTCAGATTCCGCATCCACATTCGTTAATGCAGAGCGCACAAAATCACCAGGGCAAGCCTGCAATTAAGGATAAAATTTACTTTGAGCGAATAATACGTTGGAAAAGTGTTTCTGCAATCAAGTTGTGGCACGAGAGCCCAATCCATGGTAACTGTAAAATTGGATAGTTTAAAAGAATTGTTAAATTCTACCCCAATTAATCGTCTGTCCAAAGGCAACGTCTGCAAACTAAGTGATTTTCTAGCCGTCCGCTGGTTTTGAACCTTGGCTGTTGATTTTTACCGACTGAGTCAAGCCCAACAAACAAGACTTTAACCCTATATCAATGTGGAAAGCTTACAGGGCGTGCAGAGCCGGACGCCAACATCCCGTGCACGTAGAATGAAGAGCACGCCAACATACGGGGCACTCGGAACGACACGCAGACAACGTTTGATACTCCGTTCATACTGATGGTGGTCGAAAGGACACTGGTGGTGCAACCATTAGTGACCAGCGCAACGTCCACGCTACCAGGCTGACTACTGCACGAGAGGTACAGTTGCTGGAGGTAAACCGGACCGGCAGTGGCCTATTAAGGAAAATAGTTGGATTTAGCAACATCACTAATTAATTTGAAATTTGTAGTGTTTCTGTGAAAACCAAGGGATAAACGTCACAGTACTTTGCTTCCACCATCGGGTTACCGCAGCTATTGCAATGTGCTGTGTAGGATAAAGACTTTTCTGAATTCAGGCAATGTCCGTTAAGTGCGTTGCCTAAACACACAACAACGCTCAACCCTTATAGTTAGTGAAGGGTTTCTCACCTACAGCATTGTTCCAAATTTGAAAAAAGCTTAGTTGCTGTTTTTTTGTTAAAAAAATCTAGAATTGGTCCAAACCCAAATCATTACCGAAATGCGAAACCCCCTTTTAAAGTTCTGCCCACTTACAGCATTGTTGCTATACGACGCAGAGATGGTGACGTGAATGGTCTCTGACACAGTGTATACGGCGCCCTGGTTCACATTATAAAGTGGAGGGCAGGCGTTCGGACATGCTGACGCTATCTTGCAAAGCTCGACGCTGGCTTGGATAAGTCGGACCCCGGTTTTAGCCACCCTCAACGGTTCCACCCTTTATAAGTAATATAATTAAATCCTTGACCACGCAAGAAAGCTCTCGAAGTAAATTTAATCTTGGATCAATCAAGCTTATCCATGTTCGCTGGCCTATGTGACGCCTTAAAACGTCCGGTTTTAACGGATATCATTAAATTATTGTAGGAAGTTATTGTAACTATAAGGATTGCACAGGTTGCCATTGGGCTAAACAGGACAAAAATCGCTTAAAATTACACTTGCAACCGTGCGTTTGGACTGACTGATTAAAAAAAGTACTCACGCTGGTGATAAACTCGTCACCACTTTGTAGTTTGAATCGTAGGAACAAGACCAGCGGAAAATCGGGATTGGAACGTCGAATAGAACTCCGTTCGTGTTCAACCACACCTCGTTGCTGAACACCTCCGCCCCGTTTTGTCCACCGGAGCTCGAAGCAACTCTGGTCCCACACGCAGTGAATGGGAGGGGAAGGGTGATGGTGAAACCTCCGTCGGAAGTGGGGGATGCTATGCAGGGATTATGAGAATTAGCGAGAATGCCAGTCTTGTCTGCCAATGAGGGATGTCATTTATGCTAGAGCAGGGATAAACTGGGGGACGTGAAAACTTAACAAGGGGGGCGAGCATGACCGTAAGAGATTGTGGTCTAAAAAACGAAGCAGACGTGCGTTATCTTCAACTAAGCCTTATCCTTTAAGAACTTGACCGCTTGCAACACTAAAAGCTAATTTAACAAAAAAAGATTCCAAATTATTGGTTCTTACCTGCACAGTTACCCAATGTAGTCGAGGGGTCATTCCCGACCTGGTTAGGAGGGATTGTCCCTAAGTAAATATGACCGTTGCCCAACCCCATGTTATATTCTCGTAACATCTCGGGGGATACTTTCACGCTGATTTGAGTTCCCCCGCAGGATACACTCGGAGCATCTGCAGAATGGTGTCGTTTAACATTAATATAATGAAGGTAACCGCACTGGAGTGCTGGTTTATTTTATTATATCTCCAACCGCTATGGTGTAGCGCGGTTAGTGCAAATAAACGTTTCTAAAATGGGCCATTATTTTTTTTTACAACTATTTACCAATTTCGTACCTGCAACCCTTCGGGCGAAAGGTGACACACTAACTACCAGGCTAATCTATCGGTTTGAACCAGGTGCGACAACGACTTACCGATCGTACAACGCTTTCCCAATAGAGACAAGTTACTTGTGCAGTAGTAACCCTCTTCGTGTATAGCGGACGGAACACAAGAACAGGTGTTCTGACAAGGGTTGGGCGAACAAACCGATGAGCTCGTTATAAAGGAATTCGAGGGCAATGTGTTGAAGATGCACATCCCACCACTGCAGCGCTGGTTGGCCGAACATTGGTTGTCGGTTGTGCAGGCCCCGACAGGGAATTGGACCGGATTTACAGCGCCCCCAGTGGATCCATCTCGCACGCAAGAACCACCGACACAAGTGTTGTAAAGCGGGCATTGAAAGCTGTTACTGCAGGATGCCTGAGCCCAACGTAATAACGAGAAACAGAAACTGAAAATAAAATATTTTATGTTTCTCTTTTTATGTTCGCAAATAACAATAAACACAGTAGAAAAAATCAATGCATCTTTCTTTTTATGTTACACCACCACAGTTACAGTAACCTTGAATTTAAAGTTATTCAAAGTATTCATTCGCTTACATTAAGATCATTCTTTAAACTAATTAAATATACTTTTAATTTTGTGAAAATAAAAAAATAAGATTATTAAAGGAACGTTAAGGACTAAAAAACTATACTAAAGCAGGTCATGAAATTAGAAAAAATCTAAAAACTTTTAAGTATATATGAAACACGGCAGTTACTAAAGCATAGTTTATAACTCAATATATTAGTTAATGCCATATCGGGGTCAGATTCACGGAGCAATATATCTTAACAAATATGTTAACACGAATTTAATGTCTTACCTCAAAACAATAGGAAACTTCATCTTGAAAACGACAAACGAAGTTAAACCAGTAGTGACAAGAAATAAGGAACTTTGGAACAGAGAAGGTAACTAATAGATGAAGTCAAATTTGTTGCCACGTGTTCGACGTAATTACTACAAGCGCCGATTTCACGTTTGATTACTTGAGATTTTCACAGCGATTGACTCGTCGCAACGCTCAGAGGCCAGGTTAAATACACATTTTTGGTATAAAAGTGAGGTATTTTTTGAATAAATATAATATTACTAAAATACATAAAAATTTAAAAAAATAATGTTGATTTTTACTACTAAACACTTGCCTTCAGTGTACGTTTCAATTTTTATTTATTGAACGAATTTCTAACTGATCAATTCTTACGGTGACATTGATTGAACCGTTGTGTAAATAAAATTCCCAAACCTTCGGATTTCGTTGGAATGCTTGAATTCCAAGTAATTTAAAATCATTACTTCTAAAAGTTTTCGTCATTCATAGTTCTGATTTGTTTCAAGTCGGTGTCAGTTGTGTTTTATCGACGTTCCTGTTCTTCTGTGTTTGAAAGTTCCATTGGAAATATGTTCCGTTTAATCATTTTGTGGTAAGTCAACCAGTGGTCTTTTTAGCATTTTGATTTACCGGAAAATAGCAGTAAACTGGTGGTGGCTAGTAGAGTGAAAAGCGAATCCTCATAGTTATTTTCACTTTGATCCTGCGATTTTGTACAATATAGTAATATAATCCAACAGACTAATGGTTGTATGTCATCACCATATACTCGCCCCAATATAACCGAGTAATTTATCAATGTAATGTGAATAATTGGTATTCTAAAGACAAAAATATCGTGCTTAAAACCGTTTTTTATATAATTCTGATGTTTTAACTCCACTTTACTAAAGATAAAAATGTTATTTTCCCCGAGGTTCGATTTACCATACCGCTCGGTTAAGATCAACTAAACAAAACTATTAAATCATTCATGTAATAAAAATTTGCAAAATCTGGTTCTGAATTAATTTTCATTATCACGGTTTAGATTTGGATAAGGCCAAAACTTATAAATCATGCATTTATGCTACTGCTATATTTATCTCAATGGTACCATTCCTCTTTAACATTCATTTTTATTCTACATCATCCAGCACTTTAGCGATCAGCCATCGTACTTCGGCGCAGACGGCTTGCTACCCTGGTAAAGAATGTATTCCTGGGTATTACTGTGATTCTGCCGGTTACTGCCGACCGTTGGTATCGAACTCGCAACCTTCCAATGCGGCCGCTGCGTGCAACCCGAACCCCTGCCAGGGAGATTGCACCTGCGTCCCATCGTGTAGACATGCCAGTGGATACTACTGCTCCAGCACTGCCGGATACCTCGGGAAGACTTGCAATATTCGTAAGTTACAAAAGCTTCTAGGGATAGAAATCTGCCGCTATTTTTAATAGACTCCTTAAAAAGCACGTAGACTGATATTGAGTTTAAATATAAGGAAATGTACAAAGACTCTTTTACAATGTACAACTTTCGTAATTTAACTCAATTTTAGCTGCTCAAATAGACCTACGTTTAGTCTACTTTATCAGAATTCCTTGACTGGTTTAACAATCGTTTTATTTCAGATTCAATTAGTTTAGAAAAAAAACGTTTTATCGACGATTTCTCTTTTCCAGCTGCTCCAAACCTGGTGTGTGGTACCAACACCATCACCATCAGAGTCCCAGACAGATTCGTGCGCGAGTACGACCCGACACTTGCACAGAGCTACATCTACATGGGACCGAGTTACGATTCCGCACCTACCAGTTCTGCAAACAGTCCGTGTATAGGTACGTCTTCGTCCGTTTCATACGACTCCATCCGATCTTTACCGAGCGATGAGGAATGGTACCTTATAACCTCCGCTCGCATAGTTCTTTTTGTATCGGATTTTAAAAGATTTTGTCCTCGGACAAAACGCTTAGATATACTTCCAAAATTCAGTAGAATAATGGACAATGAAAAGTGTCTATTATATACTATAATATACACAGCAATATAGTTGACTCTAAGACTGCGTTTTTCAATTCTGGACGATAAAACTCAACTAATCGGCGCTGATCGCATATCGTATAGTGTGCTTAAAAAGCATATGGACTTTGAAAAAAAACGATTGTGGCTGCGTACAATATAGTCCTTGGGATTTAAAACAAAAAACTACTAGACCCGTTTTATTATAATAACTTAGTAACTTTCATTATTCCCAGCTCGAGCTCCGGTTAACGGGTTCTACACAATCTCCATTCCTCTTCCATTCACCGCATGCCAAACCACGAATCAACCTCGTGCAAGAGTCGATTCTTCCAACGTATTCACCAACAAAGTCTGGTTGAATCGGAACGGGGCGTTGTTCGACATCCCGGTCCCTGTGATCACGTGGTCTTGCACATACACCGAGAAGTATTCGATCGTGACTAGCCTCCAACCAGCGTGAGTGGTGTTTTGTTCGCTCTTGGTATTAACCGCCTTTGCGGTAATACACTTTCATTTCCCGTCCATGTCTACCGTGGCATGTGGCTGTACTTTGAGAATTAATTTATGACGCCAGTGGAATATATATAAAATTGTAAGTCGGTAGCAAAAGAAACCACCCACCAAAAACGATTTACTTTTGGACGTAACCTGTAAGCATAGGTAACTTATTCGATACCTCCACCTTAGCAACACCGACATGGAATGATTTTCTGGTTTACCTCCACTGCAATTTCGGCCATTAGCGCTTTAAAATAAATTGAAATGTAGTTTTATATTTAATCGCTTAGGACAACTTCTAAAAATGAGTTTGTATATAGAATTGATATATATGTATCTCAAGTGTCCACCCTTGGGCCACGCACATTTTTGAACTGTTCGGTCACACAGGGTCGACCCCATCCGCAACCAGCTATCTGGCGTCATCCAGCGACAAGCGACAGTAGAGTTGTGCAAAGTCGGCAACGCATGTCCCAATGCTTGTCCACCCATGTTCACGGTCAACTCTGGCGCCGTCTACACTGTGTCAGAGGTCATTCACCTCACCTTGACTGTGCCGCGCCCTCCAACGGTAAATATCACTTTAACATTAACAAGGTTGAAAGTTGATGGCAAAAAATAAGCACAATCCAACACTATTTATCCTTGATAACCAATAAGCATTATAGGAATCCTAAACGGTCAACCCCAAACCAATACTGTCATGGACTTTGTGTTATATATTTCCACCCCAAACCAATACTGTCATGGACTTTGTGTTATATATTTCCATCGCGGTTGACGCAATTATTTTAGTTATTTTACAGCCAAATCGGCTGTTTCTATATTTACAAAACGATTATTTTTTGTCTAGCAGAACTTTTTTAACAAGCTAAGTTTTGACTCCTGATGGGCTCGTCAGCAAGACTGCTTTTGTGTAGAATTAATATATGTATCGGTCGCGTTAACCATTCGGCTACACCGCCGTACATTGCAGGACAACGTAGTGTTGGTCAAATCGTTATACTTGTCGTGTGAGTCCAACCCTGGGTCCAAGGGGGTTTCCCTTGTAACCGGTGGGTGCAGCGCGAATGTTCTATCCACCACCATCGGACTGAATGGTCAAAGCAATTCTGTTTGTATCTCGTTTCGGGTACCAAGGATGAAGGGTTGTAGTAGCTTCTACATCCACGGGGAATTAGCGGCTGCTGTACCGAACAGTCTTCAGGTAATAAACCTATATAGTGGTTAAGCTTTATGTGTCGCCCGAAATGGGCTCGCCAGTAAGAGTTGTTTTTTTTGTATAAAAAAAACACTATCGTGGCACTTCGAGGACTTCATCGTTAGATTTTTATGCCAAGGGATTTAAATCTAAACTAAGGGGCTGAAAAACCACTTGCATATTTCATAAAAACTCGACTCCATCGGCTGTAGGTTGTATATGCTAAAACAAAACAAACTGATTACTTTCAGCTTGAACCTGAAAAGCTGCAGTCCTTGTTGATTGATTGTCCCAAAACCAAAATATAATCGACTTAAACTGGTTCAAACCGGTTCTTAACTCCCATTTATTACAGCGTTGCTCGTCTGGCGTCGGTTTTGTTCGATCCGCCGTCTCTGGGGGTGTCTCTGCTCAAGTGCCGAACGACACGGTCATTTCCAGAAGGAAGAGAAGAGATCTTCTAGTCCGGGATGCATCGGACAACTCCAGTGTTGTACTTATCGGACCTATTTTTGTTATTGATGGAGAATTAGGCGTCGGGTCATCGGAATTGTTTCCCAACGCTTCGGTTATCGTCGTGCCGAAAGGTGAGGAAATTACGTAAATTTACTTTGTGTAATTACCGAGAGTCTCATCAGGTAAGTAATTATGCGAGGTAATTATAATAATAAGCCCCCCCAGCGCGTCTGGTTACCGAAGCAGTTGCAGTGCGTTTCATTTAACATGGTTAACATTTTCTTTCTACAGTCTTGATTGACCTGGTTCCTATTGATTTTGCCTGCTAGCTTAATCGGTAGGAGCGTCAGGGCTGCAGGCAGGTTTCACAATCGAAACCAGACAATGGCTAATAAGGCACTTGGCAGACACTACCTGAACCCTCTGAAAATAATACAAGGAAAATGTGTTAACCTGAAATAGCTCTGGTAACCTTATTGCGAGCGGTAATCTGACACTGATTTGATCTGACAATAGTTTACCGGTGTAATAACCTCCTCTAACACGATACCCTGACGATTACTTTTCCGGCTTTGTTCCATTCACGGGTATAAAAGCTGAATATATTTCCATCCCCACTAACCATAACCTTTCCAGAGCCACCGCATACCACCACCGCATTGAGTGGGACCGCAATTGCGACCGCCGCTATCGGAGGATTCGCGCTGTTGCTACTTTTTGTTACCGTTCTATCTTTTGTTTACAAATGTCGTAAACCTTGACCATGAAGAATAAATGCGATGGCGAAATGTTCGCCAGCAAAACTAAATTTCCTTGAATTATTTTAGTTTTTGAGTTACAGCAATGTAGGTCTATAGTAGTCGGTATGTCAATTTGAAAGCATTTTTTTCACTTAATTCGCGCATCCAAACGCAAGCCAACAAAAGTGCACAAAAACGTAAAAATAATAAAATATGGTTTTATTTTAAAATACGCCGAGAACCAGAGCCAAGTCAACGTCCGTAAACGAATAAACATTTTCTTACTAGGTTCGCGCGCCCACAACTCTCAACGGATACTTTTTTTACACCACATTTTGGCGGTAAAGGCTTTTCAATTACGTTATCATGTTGTTAAATCGGGATGTTCAGAAGAATTGTAATAGGTCCCAATTAAAAAAATGGGACACGTATTGTTTTTGTCCGTTTTTCCCGTTTTTTTTCGTCAAACGCTTGATAGACATGACATGTCGCACCGACATCTACTCAAGATATAATAAAATTTAATAAAACTTGGTGATTTGTTGGACAACATGGTCTAGATATGCGAAAACCTAAATTTTGGGTGATAAATTCAGGGGAATTTCCCTGAGACGTTAAAAACCAAAACTGTATGTTTTTCTAAAAAATAGCTTTTCTGGGCGTATAGCGCTTAAACGGTTGATCCAATTTAATTTAGATTTGGTGGAATGTAAGTGCATTAGTCACTGATTTACCACTTGGAAAAAATAAAAAAAATACTTAGGGAAATACCCCAAACAAATAAGATTTTGTTCTCAAATCATGATTATGACAATCAAGCCATGTCGCTCGACATCTACCAAAAGGAGTAATGGAATCGCAATAAAAATTTAACATTTGTTAGACAACATGGTCTAGATATGCAGAAACCAAAATTTTGGGTAATAAATTCAGGGAATTCCCCCTGGGACGTTGAAATCCAAAACGGTATTTTTTTAAATATAGCATTTTTGTGTATAGCGCTTGAACGGCTGCTCTGATTTAAATCCGATTTGTTGGACTGTAAGTGCATTAGTTTTGGATTTCATTGACGTTAAAAACCAAAACGGTATTTTTTTTCAAAAAAATTGCTTTTTTGGCATATCTTGAACGGCTTCTCCAATTTGAATCAGATTTGCTAAAAGGTTGGACCGTTAACCACTCTGTGCCAATTAAAAGAAAGAAAACATTTACTAAGGGGATTCCCTTATAGGAAATTCCCCAACAACATGAAAAACTAAATCGGGCTGTTTTGGAATTTAGCTTCACGTAACTACAGCGCTTAAAAAGAAGCTTTAATTTAATTTGTTATAAAATAATTTATAGCGAGCTGCTCAGCTTGAAATGATCCGAACAGCACAGCTAGAAATGTGCGAAGAATTTGTTACCACCGGTGTTTAGTTTTATGTGAAGTTAGATAGGTTATTGGGTGAGCATTAAGAGCGTTTATTCACATTAACCACCCATTGTGATATGGATAGAATAATGCAATAATACCTACCAAAAGCTTTATTTCTGATATACAGTAGAACAGGAATCGAGTTTTAATTTAACAAGTATCACTAAATTATGTAATAAACAATTGGTTAAAATGAAAATGTTGTTATAACTAAGATGTTAAATCTAATGCAAAATAATAATCTTGTAGAAATTCACAACGTTTATATTCGTGCCTATGCCTGGCACTTGATTTGACTTCAAGATTTCATATAGCTAAAAGTCCAATATGACTCCGACAATCCGTAATCCGTCACGGAATGTTAATTTTATTCCTGATTATATGCGACCATGACAAAACACACATATGATGAATAATTCAGTATATGCGGGCACGACGTAATACACACCAAAATTGTCCAAGTCCAGACTTTTCTTAGCCTAATAGTGCCAGAGCCGCGATTCTAAACTCTATTAATTTCAAGTTCAATAACAAAAGACATCATGGTGTGGTAAGAAAAAAAGGAAGTTACGTAAAAGCCTGCGGTCATGTAAAAGCGGATTTACAACGTATGAGGGGGACTTATATGATAACAACATTATGCGGTACGTATTAAACGGTCGTGTGGCCGAATGGTTAACCCGACCAATACATATACCAACTCTTAAACAAAAAAATGGTCCTGGTGACGAGCCCATTATTGGTTCGAAACTCGGCTCGGTAAAAAAAATTAAAAAAAATGGAGTATGTATTGTATATGACAAACGAGAAATTTTTTCAAGTTTTATTATATTTCATAGCTCATGAAAATATTTTGGATATTTAGTTCCCTTGTACAGTCTGTCGTATTAACTGTTCGGCAACAGACATGATGCACTTTGCATTAATTAAATATTTACATTGTGAGAGTATGACAGGCATAGCATATAAAGAGATTGAATTCATGTGAAAACCGACAACATTTTACTACAAAAACAAATGTAAAATTCAATCGCCTTAGGTAGGATATCTGCGAGAATTAGGTTGTGGATTATTCTACGAATAGATAGAAGTGGGGTTGAATCTTATTACTAGATCTCCGTCTTTGTCCTGAACTTCATCTCGATAAACTTCATAGAGTATTTGTGACCGTGAAAAGTAAACCAACATGTAGCTCGGTCTGATGTGATGTGGCACTTCAAGTACTCCCCGTTTAAATTGGAATGGCGACAACTACCATACCACCAAGCTCCATGGTGTGTGATGGCGCATTTACCAGAGTAGGAATCGTTGTCCACGTCCTTGGTGCTAAAGGGTCGTTTGTTGTGATATGAAAGCGAATCGCCTACGGAAATGACGTATAAAAACGATTAAGTATTTCCAACCCTCAGCTGTTTACATATTTACCTGCATTCCCAGAGTAACCTGTCACTTTCATAGCATAATTTTCTTGAGCAGAGCCGATGGAAAAGGAGCTGTTTATATAAATTATATTATTGGAGTAACTGTAATTTTGTAATGTTCTTACCTGTATTTTGCAAACTTTGTCACGTTTGCACAATCTTCCAATTCAAATATATCATAATTCTTGCCCAATGACAAAACCGACTAGCTAGCGACCAGTTTCGTACCGGCTGAAAGGCGAAGCACTAAACCACCAGACTAACCCGTCTGACGCGTTATAAAGCACGGCTTTCGTTACTAATAGGTAAAAACACATGCTTGGCACAGAAACCGGATTGCTGACACAAATTGGCTGCTATATAATGTTTGTAACACGTCGGAAGGCGTTGAACCAATTGTTTTCCTTATCTCGCCAATGCAAACTGACATCACATAAGGGCTGTCCCTAAAAATCCTGCCACAGAAAGCCTTGGATTTTTTATATTTAAAAGTAAAGCTTGGATTGGCAACCTGAACCCAAAACGCTTTAAGTTCACATCAAGGAGATGCACAATGAAAACCTTTATTTCCAGAAAGTTTTCTTTACTAAAACAAAACTTCACAGTTAAACGGCGCACCGATGCGCAGCCTCCTACAAGCTGCTTCCAGCCAAACAAACTAATAATAACAACCACTGTTACTTGAAAAAACACTTAAATATTATGACTTAAAGTGTACCACTCGTTAGATCCGGTCAGACATGAAGCTCTATTAATTGGTTATACGTCATCTATAGTTCCATAAGCACGATATTGCAGTCAGCGATAAAACGGTGCAATTTAGCCGAACACCCACGCTGTAAAATGACCGTTGTCTCACCCACCTTTAAAGGTAGATCGACTATGCAATCTTTCAATAAATTCAATTGAAATCTCCGGGTCGTGCGTATGTGGGAAACTTAAGTTGCGGTTAATGTAAATAATACACCCATCATTGTAAATTTGATTAGTTTATTATGCTTTTCAGCTCATTTCGAATACTTCAGAAACATATTGCATGTGTGTACTGGTGTGAAGTTTAGGATTTAATGGTTGCAGGGTTGGTATATGTTGTCGAACTAGGCGCTTTGCTCAACTACTTGCTACCTAGGCCTAATACCCGGCGCACAAAGGGGTGGAGACAATTACAGATCAGTTAAAAAAAATTAGCACCACCATAATACAAGCTCAACGGTATGGTTACATAAAAATGATGCAAATGATGCAGTCACAAAACGTGATATGGCAACCACAGTGTTTTTAGACAGACACCACTCACATGACGTGCTGAGTAATAATGTTACATTAGACACGGGCATGATTCATTCGCCTCACATTTTAACTGCAGCTCAAATTATTATGTAATGTAGGCATATCTATGACATCACATATCAGCTTAGTAATATAGGCTGTGTATAAGCCTGATCAACGATTTTCGAGAGGTGATAGTAGTTTTATTTTAATTCTTTGTAAGGTATTACAGTCACGAACGCTATTTTAAGATTTTGTTTTTAGGTATTCTTAAATGGGTACCAGTAAAAGTGTTAATCCGTTTTAAGGCTAAAATATGGACGTCAACATAAGGAATAATCAAAGGGGCGAATTAGACAATTTATCGGAATTAGACAATTCTTTAACAAATTAGAAACGACTGTTAATTGGATAGTCAAAGTCAGTTTACATTGAACTATAAGAAACTTAAACTTTTGCAAAGAATAAAATGAATTGTGGACTTGTTCCTTAGTATGGTAGCCTAAACATGCGTTCGTATACGTATTTAATTTTGGCGTTGTTTTTAAATAGATGGAAAGCAGGACGCGAATGTCGCAATAACCCATATTTGATGTAGCAGATGGTTAAACTATGTGTGTGAAAGCAAACAATTAGCAATCTATAGTGATTTATAAAAAAAAGTACATTATCCAATTCCGTAGGCAGTAGAAATTAATTTATGGCTGTATATAATTCAACACCTTATCAAAATGTAAGCACTTTTCCTACAGGCACAACTACAACTACAGTGGGAAAAGAAGATAGGTAGGCGACCTACCTTATTTTTAAACAATTAAACCGAAGTAAACGGCTCAAACCGACTGTGGGCAGGTAGTAGTTTAACAATGGACAGCGTGTTTTAACCATTGTCGTGTTTCTGACCTACACCAGGCTATGACTACAGTTGTTGAAAAGTTCACCCAATTGTCCAAACATGGTTAAATTTCGCAACGTTTTTTATAATTGTGTTTTTATATTTAGCTCAGTTGGTGGTGGATTTCAATACTGGTGGGGGTTTGGAATTGTGGGCGCCATCATTCTGGTGTCTATATATAGGACGAGAAGGAACCGCACTACTGCGCAAAGAAGACCCGTCGCTCCAATTGGTATACAAAGTTAATTGATTTGTTTGCCAACTTTAAACAGAGATGTGTTAAAGTAGTGTAGTTTTACAGTTTGGTGTCAGATTTAATCAAATTGTCGAAAATAACGTCTTCGGTCGATTAGTCCAACGATTAAAGCTCCGGTATGTGCGGTCAGTCACATGATTGTAGGATCGAACGAAATAGTCACATGATGAAAACGTTTAATCATACGTTTATTATTACACTGCAAAAGAACCAGCAATCAAACGGCATGCAATAAGTAATCTAACAATTTCCCTTGTGATCACTATTGGGTTTTTCTTGTCATCTGACTCTTTTAGGATAGGGTATTCATGTTTATCCCCGTGATTGGAAAAAAACAAAGGGGTTAACACACGGGCAATCGTCAGATCACCTCGCGCCCACCGTTGGCTTACCGGAGCTATTGCAGTGCTGTGTTGTGTATGATTTACACGTTCCTTCAATTTAGTAGAACCCATTAATCCGCTGAGTTCAGGCAATGTTCGTAAGGTGCCTTGCCCTTGGACACAACCGACTAGCTAGCGACCAGTTTCACACCTGTAACCTTTCGATTGAAAGGCGACGCACTTAACCGACAGGCTAATCGGCCGGACAAATATGCCTACATACTGGCATAACCTTACAATTTAACGGCTTCAAAATATCACATTAACTTATTTAGGTTCTGTGATTCTTTACAGCTTCTTTTCAGCAGTTCCAACAAATAACGAAACGAGAAACGAACAGCAGCCACTACCAGAACAGACCTCTTCGCAGCCTCTGGGATCACCGATTCCAATGTCTTTCGATCCAGACCCACCTGAATATGACGCAATTATGACGTTAAATGAAGATACGACACCACCACATTACTTAACAGTCAATACGTCCTCGAATTTAGACAAATCTGTAACTGAAAACGATCCTCCCCCGCCGTCTTACAACGCAGCTACGGGAAATAGTTTTACATAGTATACAATTATCTCATACTTTTCCAATGTCATGAAATGTTTGTATTAATTTAGGTGCAAGTAGCAAAACTGTATACTTTTTTCTAATGTTGCCTTTTTTAAATACGGTTTCATGTTTACGGCAATAAATTGTTTTCAAAATGTCATGATATTAGTTAATATAACAATATTTTGGTTGAATTTCGTAGTATAGGATAGAATAGGATATTCAGGTTACACGGGCAATCGTCAGATTACCTCGCGCCCAACGTCGGGTTACCGGAGCTATTGCAGTGTGTTGTATCTGATATATACATTCCTTCAATTTGGTAGAACCCACTATTCCGCTGGGATCAGGCAATGTCCGTAAAGTGTCTTGCCCAGGGACACAACCGACTAGCTAGCGACCAGTTTCGTACCTGCAACCATTCGGTTGAAAGGCATGGCACTATACCACCAGACTAACCGGTAGGACATGATCTCCTGTATTTTTATCGGTAATACAAAGGTTGACAGGCAACAGCATGCATATAGCTGTTCTGCTCTTACTTACAAATTTTAATACAAATAGTGTTTATTTTCGATGGGAGTTAAGGTCTAAAACACATGGGATTTTTGGTTCCAAGTTATATATGGCGTAAAGCACAAGTAGGGTAGGTATAACTTTGACCTGTGTTTTCCTTTATGCATACTATCACTAAATATATATCGCTCTCTTATGCATTCATTTGAGTTGATTGTTAATTTCGAATTAGCTATCTGATTTTCTTTATTTAACGTTATTGTGAATATTTTATCGTTTGGCCTTATTTCTTTTTTCTTAGCTATAATTAATAATTTTATGCAAAGCAAAAAAATCGTTTACTTTTACGTCACTTTTCTATTTTTTGTTTTTTTCATATGCAATGACACAATACAGCATTATTATTGTAATAACTGTAAACAATTGCAGAAACCTAGTTTTTTCTTTCTTTCTCTACTGATTCTTCTACGGACACCACATATATACTGATTACTAAATTATTATTGAGCTATGCGAAAGCAGTTGGTAAGCTGGTTATAAAAAAAATGGTACAAGTAAAGAAATTTGTAAAAGAAAACCGCACAACTCACAAATAAAGAAACTGTCAATCAAATCCCATCAGTAAAATGCTGGATTATGGAGTGCGCAAATCAAGCGCGTTTATAGACTGTTTATTAATTCGGTATGCTTTAATCTTGCCATGTCGAGTGTTTAGGAATCGGTGTAAGTAGGTCGCACCATTTTCGAGTCTTTACAATTATTTTATAAAAATAATTCCTTTAGATGCGTATAACTATGCAATGATATTTGTAAAAAAAAATGTATCGATAATAACGGGTCTATAGTAGGCTATCGTTACTAAACTTGGGGAATTCCCAAAATCTAAACTGAACGTCTTTAACAGATTAAATTGCATTTCTTGATGACAATAAAACTATAGTTCGTCTTTAAATAAGGCTTGCAAGTTTATTTATAAATATTACAATACGCTTTTAAAAAGATGAAAATAACCTAACCGCGCTTTATACCTACTGAAGTAACTAGAAAGTGTCAACCACGTGTTTAACTACCACTATTTGTAAAATACTTATTGTATGCTATATATTCATGCTACAGGGCCCCTAACCACATTTTGTAGTATATACACTAAGTATGTAGTTTGTTCTGCAAGCATAGACGCATGGGTCCCATATAGTTATCAAACCAAACATCTTTTCCATGTGTAGGTAAATAAAGAATAAACGTCCTAAATTTACGAACATTTCACCACCAATGTTTTAAATTAAAGCTTTTTTAAGCGCTGTACTGTAATGAAGCTAAATTCCCAAAACAGCCCGATTTAGTTTTTCGTGGTTTGAGAGAATTACCGAGTTTAGTAGATAAGTTTCTAATGGGACAGACATGACAGGCATAATTTTTTGTTTTTACATATGTGGGTTGTGTTATATAACAATTCTTAAAGATTTAATCTGATTTGTCGATCTCCTTGTTAGAGATGTCTGTACGATATGGCATGTCTGTCACAATCTTAATTCAGAAACATATCTTCGCTTTTAAGGGAATTACCCGAATAAACAGTTTTTATTCTTTTAATTGGCATAGAGTGTTTAATGATCTAACACTTACCAAATATGATTTAAATTGGAGCTACCGTTCAAGAGCTAGGCGCAAAAGAGCTAATGTTTTAGAAAAAAATACCGTTTTGGTTTTTAACGTGCCAGGGGAATTCCCATGGATTCATCACCCAAAACTTTGGCTTCTGCATATCTAGATCATGTTGTCAAAAAAATAACAAAGTCTCATTGCGATTTCATTATTCCCTTCTGATCGATGTCGGGCCGACATGGCATGCCTGTCACAATCATGATTTGACAACAAAATCTTATTTTTTAGGGTATTTCCCTAGGTAATTTTTTTGTTCTTTTAAGTGTTATATCAATGGCTATTGCACTTCCTTTCAATCAAATCGAATTTAAATTGGGGTAGCCGTTTAAGCGCTATGTGCAAAAAAAAGCTAATTATTTAAAAAAAATAAGGTTTTGGTTTTTTTACCTTCCAGGGGAATTCCCCTAGGTATATTACCTAAAAGTTTGGTTTCTGCATATCTAGGCCATGTTGTCTAACAAATGACAAAGTTTTTGTGCGATTCAATCACCCCTTCTCGTAGATGTCGGAGCCACAAGCCATGCCTGTCACAATCATGATTTAAAAACAAAATCTCATTTTAGGGTATTTTCCTAAGTGATTTTCTTAATTCTTTTAAGTGTTATATCAGTGGCTAATGCACTTACCTTTTACCAAATCTAATTAAAATTAGAGAAGCGGTTTAAGCGCTATGTCCAAAAAAACATTTTTTTTAAAAAAATACCGTTTTGTTTTTTTGCCTCTCAGGGGAATTCCCCTGGGTATATTACCCAAAATTGTCCGTCAAGCGTTTGACAAAAAAAAAATAAACGGACAAAAACAATATGTGTCCCATTTTTCCAAATGGGACCCATAACAATATGTGTCCCAGTTTTTCAAATGGAACCCATAATACCTAGGGAAATACCCTAAAAAGGATTTGTTCCTAAATCATGATTATGACAGGCAAGCCATAATGTGCCGACATCTCCAACAAGGTTTTGTCAAATCGGAATACAACTTTAAAAATTGTTAGATAACATGACCCAGATAGGTTAAAACGGGAATATATCTACTCAATCCAGGGGAATTCCCCGAAGCCATAAAACATTAAATCGGGTTGTTTTTGAATTTAGCTTTATTTCACTACAGCGCCCGACAAGAGGGTATAACTTAAAGCATTTGTGTTGAAATGTTTGGTAATCTAACACGATTATTTTTACCTACGCACGGAAAAGAAGTTTGGTTTGATAACTATGGGACCCATGGTTTTATGCTTGCAGAAACTAAATTATGGCAATACGGTTAAAACTTTCTGAAATGTTGAATAACATGGATCTGACGTGCACACATCTGACAATAACATATATTGTGTAATGAACATGGATAACAAGATCGGATTGTTACCTCCGGGACCCATGCTTAGGATATTCATCTTTATCCCCGTGAATGGGAAAACCTAGGGGGTTATCACACGGGCAATCGTCAGATCACCTCGCGCCCATCGTCGGGTTAACGGAGCTATTGCAGTATGTTGTATATGATAGACACGTTCCTTCAATTTGGTAGAACCCATTAATCCGCTGGGTTCAGGCAATGTCCGTAAAGTGCCTTGCCTAAGGACACAACCGACTAGCTAGCGACCAGTTTCGCACCTGCAACCTTTCAATTGAAAGTCGACGCACTTAACCGCTACACCACCGGGCCGGACAATGCTTTTATGCTTGCAGAAACAAACTACATACTCAGTGCACAAATTGTGAATATGGACCCTGCTTCAAAACACATAGCAAACAAAATTTTTAAAGTGGTGGCTACACACGTGGTTGACACTCTTTAGTTATCATTATTATTGAACAGTGGACGTTTTATTCCATGCATTTTTTCGGGCTAGGTTTTGAACCTAGGATAGGCTTCGAACCTATGCCATTGAAATCTGTATAAGTGTCGGTCGCTTTAACCATTCGGCCATACGACCGTACATGGTATTTACGGAACAGCACGAATCGTGCTTACATACTATATTTATGTGGAATCTTATTAAGATAGAAATATATTAACGCAAACCCACGTGGTTATGTTTACAAATTATCAGAGTTCTAAATACTAACAACGTAAGGGTGTAACGTAAGGGTGTTAAATCCATTTCTAACTACAGTACAAGCTATAGGTTGCATAAATATTAGACAGGATTCTAAACCGACATTTTAGTTTACTCCTTGGTCAAGAAACCCAGCGTATTAATGGGTTTCACACTGCAATATCTCCGACAGGCGACAAGGCGACAACCCGACGTTGTGCACGAGGTGATCTGACGATTACCCCCGTGTTTAACCCCCTTAGTTTTTCTATTCATAGGGATAAACATGAGTATCCAACCTTATGCAGCGTAATCCCCAAACGGCCAGTATGGAAAGTACGTACTTTTTGCAGAGATCTCGAGTGTGCACGCAAGAAATATTTAAGTGTGCAGTGTTTTTTTTTACACAATTTTCTTTTTATTACTATGTTGTAAAAACTTAAACAAACATATTATTCTATCTTAAATCTATCGTATCCGTCAGCTAACATATCTATCTTGATAACAAAAAACATAATGGCAGTAAATTACCCGAAGTCCAGAGGTAGGTTTACATGTTTGTTGGAAATTACACAATGTTTGTGCTGCCAGCTCACGAGCGTGTGAAATTACTCAAGTGTGCAAAGACGCAGGGGAAAAAAAACTCGAGTGTACAGCTGCCGTACTTTCCATACTGGCCAAACGGTGCATCGGATAGAATAGGATAATATATTCATGTTTACCCCTGTGAATGGGAAAACGCAAGGGTCCGTAACACGCTGGTAGTATGTTGTACACAGTAGAGCTGTTTCTTTAATTCGGTACAACCCATCGATCTAATGGGTTCAGGCAAAGTCCTCGGATGCCTTTTAAATTCTACAGGATCGCTTGGAGCGCTTAGATTGCTATAAAAATTAATTCTACCCCTGTCCCAAACACTAATCTCAACCCCAAAACTAACTTTAACCCCAACCCTAACATTAATATCATAACATATATTTTAGTGAGAGAAGTTTTCTCCAATGCTTTTGTAATTACGAATCCAAGTGATTCTGTAGTATTTAGAGGTACCGAAAGTTCTCTAAGTTTCTTGCTAAAAACCTGACTGACTAGCTATTGACCCGTTTCATACCTGCCACCCTTTGGCTAAAAGGCGATTACTACATAAGAGTACGTACATCACACTTCTTGCTATTAATATAGTCACAATTAAACAAAAACCCTTGTATAGCCAGTCTAAGTTTTTCCTACACATTTCCTATCTAACTTATTGGGACTTGTGTCTCCTAAGTAGCACGATCGCATAATTCTCTACTAACCACTTTCTTGCACAGGTAGTCTATGCGATAATAAATAAGAATTGAACAACAAAATGCGTAAAAAAGTTGATAACAGGATTCGGGTTCTCATTGAAAATGGAGTGGCCACCAAGCACAGAACCATGTTTTTCATTGTGGGTGATAAATGTCGCAATCAAGTGGTCATTCTTCATCATATGCTGTCGAAAGCTCAAGTAAAGGCTCGACCTTCGGTGCTATGGTGTTATAAGAAGGAACTTGGTTTTAGCACGTAAGTGGGCATACG
>CH000037.1:50529-82109 GCA_000149265.1 Ciona savignyi | reverse complement strand
CACCATGTTTTTCGCCGATCGCACCTCCGTCGTGAAGTTCTCATAGAGATCTTGTAGTTGCTGAGTCGGCAGGTCATGTCGACACTTCCCGGGGAATGGTCCCGTGCTCCCAGTCGCGATCACAAGTTGGGTGTATGGGATCGGGGCCTGCGGTGGTGGGTCAACTTTCAATGGAATAGACTTTGACAGATAATTGGGATGTGTTGCACCACAGGTGATAGATTTATTTGAAATATTTACCACCGCAACAGATAGAACCATATATGCGTTGATTGTATGCCCTAGCATAAAATTATTAAAAATGTTATTCAAAAATCACAAAAAAACTCATAGACCATTATTTTCTGCTCCATTCCATTTTTCCCACCCACTGTGCCACTTATAACAACAGTTACCTACATTTTACATCAATTGTGCAACTTTTGCCCGATTTTATTTTGCTATTGCATCATCTTTACATAATTATTGCACCATTATTGCATAATTGGTTTGCTGTATCAGCCCATACTTTTCCCCAGTTTCAACCCAACACAACCCAACAATGGGGACAACAACATTCACCACTAGATAGAGTATTGTAAAGGAACAGAGCAAATTTTATTTTCATGACAACTAAACATGACGGATTCACCAAATTGTGTAAAAATGGACTTAACACAACTGTAACCAGGTTGGTTCACAACTATAACCGGGTAAAAAAAAGAAGAAAATTTTCTCAAGATAACCAACTGTTGTGTGGGCAAGTTCTATGTGTTGTATATTGATGTCAAAAGGAGGACGTACCATTTTGCTGTCAACCGTCACACTTTGGTTGTCAGTGTCAATTGAGGTGACACGACCTTGCACGAAGTTGTCACCGAATGTCGGTTTGTACGGGATGAAGCTTCTCGGGGAAAACCCTGGTTCCACGGCTGCTCTGTGGGGTGGTGTTCGACCGATTAGATTGGTGGTTTAGAGCGTTCATATTCCAAACTGGTCGCTAGCTAGTTGGTTGTGTCCTTGGTCAAGGCACTTTACGGAGATTGCCTGAACCCAGCGGAATATTGGGTTCTACTAAATTGAAGGAATATGGTATCATACACAACACACTGCAATATCTCAGGTAACCCGACGGTGGGCGCGAGGTGATCTGACGATTGCTCGTGTGTTAACCCCCGTGGTTTTCTCATTCACCGCAATAATCGAACGTTGATAGCCATCTTGTTTCTAGACGTATTTTAGGACACTTCTAAATACATTAACATGATGTATTCATATCAACGGAAAAACGCAAGGAGTGCTATCACGCAAGCAATCGTCAGATCACCTCGTGACCACTGTCGGGTTACCAAGCTATTGCTGTGTGTTGTATATAATTAAGATGTTCCTTTAGTGTCAGTGTAACTTACTGATTCACTGGGTTTAGGTGATGTTTTCTAAATTTCTTGCCTAAGGCCACAAATGACCAGTCAGCAACTTGGTCATTTTAAATCCAAATACGCCTAAGGTAAGATGATTTACTATTTCAACAAATAGTGATTGAAACACAAATTATAATAATCCCCATTACAATACAAACATTCATTCTATAACAATTCATAATAACTAGGTCAAAATTTAGGTTTTTATCTTTTTTAATCAGATGTGTTCAAAAGTAAAAGATTAATTACCAAAATTTAAAAGAAGTCTAACATCTGTGTAAAAAGTAATTACTCTGACTTTATGATTTTTGCTATGACTATAGTACAACTCTATGCATTAAGCTTTGACCTTTTGATAAATTCAGTGAAACTTTTTATTTCCATACAATGTATTACACATGGTGTTGTCTCAATAATACCCGGCATCACTGAAGAATTTCACCCGGCAATACTGAGCCATGGTGACCAACCTTACATCCACTCACCTCAGTGCAGCCATGTTGTGGTGCATTGCACCCTTGGGGTCAATCAGTGTGAAGTTACCCCGGTCCTTCAGTTGCTTGGCGACACGTACCCCCCCGTACCCCCCACCCACTATGACCACGTGCTGCTCCGGAGAAAGTTTCTTGCTGCGGATGTTTCAATGTTTAACCTAATGTTTTAGGGTTTATTTAGCGCTTTTGTAATTTCAAGGTATTCAAAGTGAATGGGATCAAGACCTGTTGCTAATTATCTTTCGGATACATTTATCCCCTGGAATCAGCTACGGGTGTTTAATTTCAATGTTTAACCCGGTGTTGTGAGATCTATTTAGCGGTTGTGATTGTTATACGATATTTAAATCAATTCCAGGGTCTTAAATTGAACTCAGAAATAATTAGCAACAGGTTTTTGCACCTATTATTAACGGGGGTTAGTTGATTTATCATCGGAATACATTGTCTGGAAACCATGGCATTTGCACAAAGGAAATGGAGTAACATTAAAAAATGATTACATAAAATAAAATGTTAAAAACAAATATGCACATAAAATTAGCCACTGTTGATCACAAAATCTTGTTGAAAACACTTCCCGGCCCCACTAACTCTAATGTTATGGTTCTTTTGTAGCGAAGAAGAGTTTGTGTAAGTTAAAAAGACAGATGCATGTGAAATCTATTACTGTTAAGCACACACAATCATATTAAAAGCGACCACGCTTTTGAGACTGGTCAACCCCCATGTTATAATTCTTATAGCAACAAATAATTTGCCATTATTGTGTTCCGGACAAACTACAAATCATGATTATTTAATTTGCATAATTACCTTCGATCAACTAAATAACGATATCCGAACACCGCGGTTCCACCAGCCAATGCATATCCCAAGTACTTTGCCATCTTTCACCTACTCAAGTTATTCTAGAAAACAAATAAATTCAAAAATATCTTGCATAATTTTTTTGGCTAGGGTTAAAGGTACAGTCTATAACAAAAGAGTAATTATGGAGGTGGGTTGGGGTATGAAATTCCAAAGTCTTGTATTTTAATACTGTCACAAAGTACATTTTTTTTGAAAATGAAAAAGACGAAATGAAGTATGGAAATGTGAGACAACGAAGAGACATGGCTGAATGCAACGATGCGTTGGATGAAGTCATGTGATCATCGGTGTTGGATCATATATGAACAAGAATTTGATTATTGCACAAATGCCAATATCAGGTTGCATTCTCATTTGAAATGGTGAGTCCACTTTAATACAAAACATATAACTGCATTTTTAAATATTGCGAATTTATTGATTTTACTGGAGATAACTTAAACTTTGTCTTCATTTCATCACTTTTGATCCAAGTAAGTCCAGACACGTCAGTGGTTAAAATATCGAAGCATGAATTTCCGAGAATATGAACGAAAACTTGGAAACTCGTAGCAACTTTGGGTACTTCAGGGTGAGGAGCCAAATTTGCTAATTTAATCAACACAGATCTGAAAGAAGATTCTAGATTCACCATAAACTGATCGGAAAATTCATCTGGAGAATTCGTTTGATAGATCTCAAACACAAACTCCTCAACCACTGAAAGTTCGTTCAACATTGAGAAAACAATTCTTTTCACTACACCTTTCGCTAAGAGTGGTTTTATAGAGCTTACAATATCGGAAATATATTGGTTTAACCTGGGGTAACACGACATATGCACCGGTATGTTGTACTTTTTGCGTGCAACGAAGATATCGGGCGTATATACTTTGCGCACGTACAGTATCTGATGAAAGGTCACTTCCAAGAACTCACAAGTCAAATCTTCGCTGATGTCATTCGGTTTCACAGAACACTCTGTCTTTTCTGCGGCTAAACTACAGTTCGAAGTAACGTCGTTATTTCGCCGATTTTGACCGAAGTCATCGATAATTTCTGCAAAATCTTCATCCATTTTGCACAAACTTGAAAGAAAACAAATGTACCGAAATTTCTAGAGACATATGACGAACTAGAGGCATATTTAACTAAAAATTCATCAGGTTTTGGTTAAATATAGTTGTCTGTTTGTAAACGTGTCGGTTTGATACGGGTAGAAAAGTCTTATTTTCAGCTGACGTAATATTTTCCACTTTCAACAGGTAAGCACTTAATGTACATCAAACTGAGGCTACAGCTGATCGACATTTGTGACGTCATACAGTAGCTTATGGGAACTCCTGATGTATTATGGGTAATTTTTTTAAATCTTTTTTTCTTTTTTTTAGGCCGATTCTCTTCTTTTCAAACTGTATATCGGCAAAGATGATTTTAAAACCGCATCTCCTTGATCAATATCCAGAAAATTCACAAATTAAAGGGTGCCTCTAAATACTACGGGATCGCTTGGAGCGCTTGATTCACTTAGATTGCTATGGAAAGTAATTCTCACCCTGTCCCTAACACTAATCTCAACCCCAGAACTAACTTTAACCCCAACCCTAACATTAATATCATGGCTTTTGTAATTACGCAGTATAGTAAGCGATCCATGCAATCCAAGCGATCCTGTAGTATTTAGAGGTAGGCTACCGCAAATTTAATACCGGTATTATATCAATACCAATGCACAATAACCCCATGGTTGACTGATTGGGTTAGGATTGGTGTTCAGGTAGAGATTAGCGTTAGGGTTGGGGTTCAGGCTTAGAGTTAGTTTTCACGCAAATAGTGTGTGCAGTTTCATAGAATAAATAGTGTGTGCAGTGCATAGACTAAGCACACCACTGAATACCCAGCATTTGGTTTAGCACCCATCACATTTCGAAATGTTTTAACATCTTCATACAGAAGCGCGCTAGATATATACCGGTAGATATAATCCACAATACACCATGTGTTTCCACAAGTTTTTGTCGTTTCGCATGAACAACTCTCTCCTAGGAAAAAATTACCCATAATACATCAGGAGTTCCCATAAGCTACTGTATGACGTCACAAATGTCGATCAGCTGTAGCCTCAGTTTGATGTACATTAAGTGCTTACCCTTTCAACATAATTTGTCACATAAAATTTAACCCGAGTGTTCGGGGTTGGAATTGAAAATCTCTAACGTAAACTCTACTTGTTGTGTTTTAACAAGACGTAATTTTTATTTCCGCTGTGATAGGTTTATTACAAAAGTATGAACATGTGTCAGTAAATACCATTTGGAAAACCGGAGGTATATAAATAATAATCTACATACGTGACTCGGGTTAAGATGCTTAACCAAATTCTATACCCGTCACAGGGAAACCCCCGATTTATTGCGACAGTAAACAATCACAAATTAGAAGAAGGTGTGGAATGTTATTTCTATACTGCCGGTTAAAGGTGTAGCAATGTACTGTATACACCTATGACTGAAATAATCGTGCCGAATATATCTGTGGCAAACCTGTGTAAATAGAGTCATCGCATGTTTGTTAAATTTTTGTATTGGTGGATATCCGGGATACATTATAACAGGTTATTCTCCGCTTGTGAATAGTAAACAACATTTGTATTAGAATAATTAAATCGTGTGTTGGCTGTGTAATTGTACCACAGCCACCACGCCCATATATAACCTACCTTACCGTGTAGCTAGGGATAAACATGAATATCCTATCCTACAGCTTCAACTAATCCAGCGATAGGATATTCATGTTTATCCCTGTGAATGGGAAAACCAAGGGGGTTAACACAGTAACACACAGGCAATAGTCAGATCACCTCGCGCCCACCGTTGGGTTACCGGAGCTATTGCAGTGTGTTGTATATGATAGACATGTTGCTTCAATTTAGTAGAACCCATTAATACGCTGGGTTCAGACAATAAGTGCTTTGCCCAAGGACACAACCGAGACCAGTTTCGAGCAAAAACCATGGGCAACAAGGCTACTCATTAACTCACCAAGCAACTCGGTAGAACGACGAAACCAACAATATGTGCTGACTCTGTGACAGCAATGGTAATAAACAATATGTTGAGATATAAATTATAAAAGAAAGAGATTTGCTTTAAGGGCAACTATTAAGTCACAATTTCTGTGAGTTAAAAGCTATCGCTTGCTCATTGCACTGCTCGTCACGTGGTCAGTTAACAGAGCGACCCACAGCCTACCGCACTACCTGCGATAAAAAAATAAAGATGGCGAGGTTTACAAGGGAAGTCCCCGATTTCTTATAGGATCATCTTTGTCGTCATCAAATAGCTCAGCATCCTAGCAGGGTCGGATCGAATAGATTGATGGGGTAGTTCGTCGAGTTTTTGCCGAAGGATTGGTGAGTTAGTTCTTTTTGCCGAAAGGTTGCAGTTTAGAAAGTGGTTGTTAGCTAGTCGGTCGTGTCCTTGAGCAAGTCACCTAGCGGAAATTGCTTAGTTCAGCAGTCGTGACCTAACTCCCTAATAGACACACTATAACGAAGAATCCGAGGTCGCTGCACCCAATTTGGCCACCTATTTAAAGCAGTGGTTGTATGATGGTGCGGCCGAATGGTTAAAGCGACTGATACATATACTATTTCTATTTTGAAAAACGGGTTTAATGACGAGCACATGAAGTATTCGATATCTAGCCAACATTTTTTAGACAAGTTGTCCGCGAATGGGCGCTAAAGCGCTACCGCATCACACAATAACAAGTCTATTTATTACGTAACAATACAGTAGCACGTGCGAAGTAACATAGCGATATAATCTTTCTAGAATTCACTGTGTTTTGAACTAATGCGAGAACTATTGTAATCCTATACCCATACTGTTTAAAAATTTACTTATACGCTAATTACTTTATTATTTTAATATTCGTTTTTATTTATTACATAATATAAAGAAATGATATATATGAAATTTAATGTTGATTTTATCGACTTTTTTTACAATTTTCCCGACTGTTCAGGAGAAATGCTGCATCATCGAGGATATTGTTACGTCAACAATCGTGATTGTTACGGCACCGATAACCCTCATTATAAATAAACAAAATTTTAATCAGCCAACTTTTCAACTTATCTAGTTCGGATAACATCTGAGTTGCTAGATTAAAAATAAACAGTGTCAGGGCTGAACGCTCGTTGGTAATTTCGAACCGCGGGGTGTGATGTGCGATGCTACAATATTGCTGCAGTTAATCATGGAACACGTTTAATTAAACCACATCAGCATTACTGAGATTATCGGGTAATTTCGAAGCGTCGGTGATACTGGTTTAGTACGATTTCGCACGAAAACTTGTTTTTTTGTTTAAAATTAATCGGCTCTATTCTTCCGGAGATGTGTTTAATAATTTGTTTCATTTTATCATGCCTTGCGCAAGCGTAGAATAATTTAAATTGATTCTTTATTTGTTGTAGTACACAACTGGCACCCACTAAACAGATGATTGCAAAACCTAATTCTTACTGGACTTACAATATTATTATTTTACAATTTCACATGCACAGCATTCGTCCAATTTTCAATTTCCACAACTTTTTTTCGTTGAAATCAAAGCAGCTATTTTTGTAAAACTAACTGTAACTGGAAAACAGTTTAAGACCAAAAGTATGAGTCAGCATTTGGAAACGTGTTAAGGACTTTGGAAAACTTAATGACAGAAAGAACTGAACTAATTTTTAATTAGAAAAACGAACGCACAGGAAGCATTAATGCACGAATTCAATATCCGGCCTTTCGATTTAAGATGATAAGTACACCACAAGACAGCTGTTCATTTGAAAATATCAAAAGATACCCCGCCCTGATATACTGTCTACATATTTGTACGAAAACATCTTCAGTTGCTGGTATTTTTGCGAACTGCACATACATACTATATAAGTCCGTTTCGTTTCTAAATATTTTCGCCTCCAAGCAACCATTTAGGGAGTCAACGTTGTAAAGTTAATCATCTTATTATTTAAGGTGTGCTGGTACCTCCCGCACGTTGGGACGTAACAAGCACGTTTATTCGCTCACATCTTGATGACCCCATAAACGCAACTATCATTTCCATCACGTAATAAAGAAGTGTTGTCGTTCAAAATTCAAGCAATAAATCAAACCAAAATGCAGGATATTTTGAGACAATTATAATAATTGGCTATTTTTATATGATTGAGCTAAATATAAACTTCCAATTTCACTCAAACTTGATTCCAATCACGTTCTCCGAACCACATATTGACTGTCAACATCAAATTAGTCGGAGCTAATTAGCTTTTTTTTAATCAACACCAATTTACTGATTTTAACCCCAATTACCCACAATTCCACGAACGGAGTTCACGTTTAGCCAACCCTACCCGGATAACGCGTGCTAAGCCCTAATTACGACCCCAACCATAAACAACCGCAGTTTGCGCTTAAAATGCCGACGTTTTTATAATTTATTCATAGACTACTGACAGTTTAGTAGATTCGCGAATATTTTGACATTATCTTAAAACTATTGATCATTTGGCATTTCTTAAAACGTCATTTATAAGAAAAATTAAAAACTCAAAAATCTCGCTCCCCATCAATAATACATAAGAGTCAGTATTTACCAGTTGGTAACTCTACGCCAGGAACCATTATCTACAAATCTCATCTTTCAAGGGAAATTCTCAAGCAATGGTGATGTGAATACAAAAATTACGCGAGGTATTTTCGAGCAATTGCTAAAATTGCGTCAATTATTTAAATTCTTTTTATAAGATTTAACCGGCTTGACTGTAAAAAACCTGCATGACATCACCCGAATCATAAATAGAAATCGCAGTTCAACTATATGAGATATCCATGTTTATCCAATAGGGTTGGGTAATAATGGAGAAATGATTAAAAGAAAAATTTTATTTCGAATCAACCACAAATAACCCAAAGTTGTCTACGTGACCTCATGGACAAGAAGAGGTCATGACCTCTTTGACCTGATGTTAACACGTCAGTCCTAGGGTTAAACCTCACCCTTATTTTAACCCGGCCATGTATCGAATCCATGATAGGCTCGTCACCATATTGTTTTTATTAAATTGGAACCGGTATATGCTTTATTCGCGATTACCATTTTTTTCTTTTTTTAACTGGGCTAGGTTACGAACCTATGGTGGACTTGTCCCTAATATATTTTGTATGTAGTCTGTATATGCATCGGTCATGTTAACCATTCGGCCACAATCGCACCTGACCGGTTGGCGATCACGTGTTCCAAATACGCTGCTGCATCACAATGGTGCATTGCAACGTCACAAGCCCTCCTATGACATCGCGAGGTATACGTCACACAATGGATGGATGGCGACAGTAACCACCGTATCCACGACATTTCAAACAAAGGAAAAGCATTAATATTTGATAGTCGCCATTATTTGTGTCTTTCATTCTCTCTAGATCACCTATCTTCCCAACAATACTTAAGTGTGCATCGTCAGTTCTTAGAAATGTTTGAAAAACTATCGATTTCCGTTTTCCGAAAATTTTGAAATAAACTTGTCGTCGACTTTTGAGACGCCATAATGTTTCTGTGTATGACGCAGGAGAATCGAATTTCGCGTCGCTCTGTTCGAAAACATGACGTAACAAATATTGAGGTTTTTTTAAATATATATTTCGATTATGACGAAACAAACAACAACAATGCACAGTAAATGATAACTTGGAAGTCACGTGACGTGACAACCATGTGACAGTGGGCGACATCTAGCGGAACAGTGAAAATAAAAGAATTCGATTGTCGAGCGTTAATCGTCGAGGGTGTTGTACCACTTCCTAATAAGGTAAATGGGGCTGTCGTCGGACCGGAAGTGATCTCTGTGGCGCTCGAGCGGCGCCTTCTGCACTTCCGCCGGGAAATACTTCCGTTTCAATATGGCCGCCAACCTCGCTAATAAATTCATTTCGGGTCTTTGCGCGCTCCTGTATGACGTCATACGAGAGTTTGTTACGTCATCATCAGATCGCAAAGCTTCAGGATATCGTCGTGACGTCACAACGGGTTGTTGACGTGTAGTTCTGGAACGTTTGAAGTAATTGCCTGCGTAATAATATCAATTGAATAAACGATGGGTTTCATACGGAACAATACAAGCGGGAAGCTATAAGGGTAGTTGCAGAAGGTATGATCATTTTCAAGCCAACGGAGTTACACAAAGTTATCGCAGTGCTGGTTTTCGAAAAGTATCATTTTTAACCAGGCCGAAATTCGAACCCAGAATGGCCATTTCACCGAATTTGTTAAAGATTAGTCAGTTATTGCGACCACTTCATGGCCTTGTCACTTTGAACAATTTTATACTTTTTATTTGGCCAAACAACCCTCAGAAAAATAGCATTTTATTTTAAACGCTTAAAGACCGATCGACACGACTTGTCCGACAATATCATCCACAAAGATAATATATAACTCACCACACAAACTCTTGATGTGCGTGAATGAAACGGGTGACAACAGTAGCTCCCTGCACATCTCGTAATTGATGTCTCCACGTGCAGGTTTGGAGCGAGATAACTCTGGAAGGAGGATTAAATATTAATGTCGATTCCACCGCCGTTCCATCGCACATATGTTTAATTGCTACTTTGTAGTGATTACTAACTTCTTAAGATACTATCGAAGATTACATCTAGCTGGGAACCGAACGAAATAACTTTCCCTTAGATCACAAATTTATTTCATGTATTTCCAGAATAATAATATTAAACATGATTGGAATTTATTTAAATCAAATTAATTTGCAATTGAGATAGTTTGAATAGCTATTTGTATTTAACAAAAATTTAATATTTAGGCAATCATTAAGCAGGCGCCTTGAAAAATGTAAGTCTTTTTGCCAAGTATATCATATGGTACTATCAAATAAACATCAACCGTATTTAGTTCTTGGGTTTCCAAAAATGAGGGTGTAAACCAGTCAATTCAAACTCAACATGAATTTATTTAAATAAAGTTAGTATTTCTGAAGATAAAACATAGAAATCGAATATTTACCTGTGGCTGTTGAAGAGGCAAAGCAAATAAACAACAGAAATAAAATTTTCATTTTTTAGCGATTTTTACTGATTCCTTAGAAGTTATCTGGAATATAGAAAGTTAGATTAACTTTAAATATTATGCACAACACCATACATTGCGTGTGTGCGAGCAAAAGAGGAAACACTTGATCAAATTCTCCCAAACAACCTTAATCCCGCCCGAACCGTGGCTCACTGCTAATTAGAAAATTCGGTTCGGTTAAATTTGCAGATTTTAATGAAATTAGAATCGAAATTCTGGCGGACTTGCCAACTTAATTGACTTCAAGACGACCAGCCAGCTTATACACAAAGAGAAGTAAACATCAAATATGTTTTTCATACAGCTGGTTAATTGTACATATATATCGCAAAACAAACTATATTTAATATAATTTCTGACAGAAACGTCCATAATATACAACATGGGAAAGCATGGTTGATGCTACCAATGCAATATACTGTCACACACAACCATCCACCCCTTATATACCACCGACCTTGAAGATTTTTTCCTTTTTTGACATTTTTTTGCTCAGTGATGCTCCTCGCTTTAACTAACCACTGACGTCATGCGTTTCTTTATTTAGGCGATCTATAATTAGGGAGATCCCCATGCATATGAATGCCGAGTGTATTAGGCATCAATAATATATGACGCTTCCAAGGAATTGGAAATTATTGTTGTGGTTGTCGCTAATGTGTCGCGCTGTCATTGTGAGGTCAGGGGGGGGGTGGCGGTCCAGCGATGAATTATTTCCACAAACCCGTCCCCACTGTTCTATGGAATGCCGCTAATGCATCTCGTCGGGTTACAAATATGAATGCTCCAACAAAACGACAATTACTTATTGTGACTTCACAATAGCTCTGCCATTGTGACGTGATAACCAACACACTTTTGAAACAAAGAGAACAATAACAATATTATGACATGACACACGTGACCAAAGTTTTCCAGAAAAAACGTGCGATGTTACAATAGAGATTATTACGTCATGAACCGCCTTTTGTCAGCTATAAAATTAGAACACCTGAAGCGCTGATAGCTCTATTCGTCGCTTATCAGCTTATTTTAATCTAAACACAGTAACACGAGTCCCACAGCGAAAGTTGGTTCTTTTCTGAGCGATTGCCAAACTCTATATCGGGAAGTTATTATGAGCGACAAAGAGTTCATCGATGCACAAACAAACAATCGACGCGACACGTGTGAGTTTATTACGTCACAACCGGGATGTTTAGCGTATGGCAACAATAAAGATCAACAGATGAATTTATACAATTAACATGGAATTTATTAAATGACGAATAATTATAAACCAATAATGAAATTAAAATTTATAAATAAATTTGGGTTCATTCTAGGAATATTTCGCCACAATTTTAATATCCACAATTCACCCAAGTAATATCATATATGGGTGGGTTGGGGGTGATTACCAACCGAACAACGCCCCTTTGTGGCCAGCAGTAGGAAATGAGGTATCACTGGTTCTCCAACTAATGTGTGTTTGCAACATAAACATGGAAGTTTTGTGTTTATCCTATTATACGACCACTACAAGTCAGCCCGAGGTCGTATGCAAATCGGGATTAATTAAAATGGCGAAATTTCGATTTCGCGAATGCATCTATAATGCTGGATGGAGGTTAATAATTTCGAATCCTTGGATATTTTTCGCGCAATCGCGTCCGGCTATTAATGATTGTTTCACGCGATGCTGTTCCAGCATTATGATGTCACAAATGCGATAATCAGGCAAATGGGATTAAATAGTTCTAGAATGCACACAATGGAAATACGTCACAATGATTGGAAACCGGTGAATGCAACTGTTAAAAAATTTTCGATTCTGGGGGATTTTTGTTTAAACCTTGAAGTAAATTGCAATTTTAAGTTATCGCCATACAGTTATGCACAAATGCACAAGCAGTACAGAGGATCGCTTGGCTGATGGGGTTTCGTGAAAGACCCCATCCCATCCCATGCTAGATGCTGTGGTTCGCGCACATTTGATGGAGTTCTTGGGAAATCACTGCGGCGTGACTGGTGGGGAATCGCAGTTATGTTGTTACAACTTCTTTGTAAACAATTTTGATTTAATTCGTCATAAATAAAATTTGCTAATTAAACATTTTTGTAAAATATATTGCGACAGATATTAAAAGAAATAAAAGCATTTTTTATTATGGGGAATTCCCTAAATAAGTTGCGATTTTGCCAATATTAATCAGTACAGTTGGAATATAAATTCCCCAGGTTTACGATTTGCAAAAAAACTTTAATCCATTGTTCTCCGACTCAATTGCGCGAATCAATATATTCATCCGCCACCACACTTATATACGTTATTTCAAGCTGATTTAACGAAATGTTATTTCTATTTGCTTTGCAAAACTTGTACTTTGGGAAAGTCTCGGAAAATGTGAATATTTTAACGCAAGGGACTGAAACATTCAACTAAAGCTGATTATGGAATTCAAAACATTTATTTTATTGTTGCCTAAAATAAAAGTGGTTATAAAACGCTGACTCATGCTTATGACATGATTGCAGATGACCCTGGAATGGAGGGGAATCCCCACAATACCCCCCCGATCCCTTGTATGTGCTTGTTGCTGTCTTTCACTCCCTGTGTGATGTCACACAGTCGCGGTGAACTTGATTCTGGAATTTGATTTTCAGATGTTTGATGCGATCCATCTTATACGTAGCCACCACGTCACATCCTGATAATCCAGGTGGTCGACACGCGATGCGGGGGCGATCGGAAGTAACCCCTCCCTAAACGTGCCCCCCCTCCCACACCGCGCCCGCCGCGATTGCACGATGGCTATCACTCATTGTTTAGTACTTATTACGTCACTAATCACCTTGACGACATGTGTGCCATAGCAACGCGATTTCCCGCCATTTGGATCGTGTTCTTCGAAAATTGGCGGGAAATCCTTTTTGCGGTCATAATCACTTAAAGAATCGAATTCGCGCTTCGCGGTTACGTCATAATGATTTTTGTTAATTCTATAACCTGCAAATCGCGCTAATTTGCATTATGACCTGACAGCGTTGATATCATTTCGTCGCGATGCGGGAAATATCGGAAGCGCGGTAAACAGATTGGTTATTATGACGTCACTAATGATTCTTATGAAGAACAATGAATATTAATATGACGATTATTACGTAGCACTTGATATGATTGTTCTGTCACAAGTGTGATTGTTCTCATGAATATTTGATTGTTCACAATTGTGACAATTAACTTCTCTTTGATTGTGACGCAAAGGACGCTTTGACGTCATAATGGGAGTAAACGACTTCAGGGTTCACTGCACGCAACGTGCCTTTCTATTATTACGTCACAAATATAGAAGTCGAACAATGAAGTTTGTTGAAAGGTCGATTGTATCTGCATCTCAATTAACTTGTGACGTAACAGACACCAGTATCCCGAACAAAAGCAACGCGCGCGTTATTCGATTATCACGTTATTAACACTGGTGTGACGTGACAAAGCCTCATTGTAAGTTCATTGTTATAAGTCCATGCGTCACAAACAACAAGACCTTGGTTACTTCATCTTTCCCCCCACCTAGTGGTTGGTGTTCTTCCAACAGTAAGACGCTAGGTGGCGGTATATCTTCCCAATTCTACCGGTAAATTTCCACTCTTTCATGACGTCACAAATACAAGTCATATGATGTGAAACGGGGGTATCGACCCCACGTTCGCGCGTTGTCGCGTATTTGTGGTCTGTAACATAGATTTATGACTATGACATCATAAACCATGGATATGAAGTAAGGGCGTGCCTAACATGATCTAGGTGGATAGTCACGTCACAGTGGCCATATTGACGAAGATATTCATGTTTATCACGTGATGGGAGAGCATAATGATCATTGTTACATTGTCAATCGTCACCCAAGCACCGGAAGTGAGGTATTGCACCGTTCGATCCCTCGATGAGCTGCAAACAACGATTCTATGCTCGAACAATTGATCTCTATGACGTAAACAAACCTCACTGAGTTCTCAACGAAAACACTGTTCTAATATGACGTCACATTCAAGTGAGGTTTCGTAATATCATTATTTCGTCACAATAACATGGTCGTTTTTAAGATCATTCTGGAATGACTATGCATTTTCACGTAACAATCACGATTTTAACTTGGTGTTATTGTACTAAGCTTTATTAGGTGATTATGACCTAATAAACGAATCGTTAAATTCGCGAGTTTTATGAAATCCAGAATCAAAGTCACAATGAACCCCATTATGCAACCACAATCGCGTTTATGAAGGTTGCAAACGTCGCAGGACCTCGTTTATCACGTCACAAACACGATGTGAGCAAACATTGGCTTCCTGTGCGAGAAGAAGCGACGACGATTTAAAATCGAAGTTTCGATGTTGACGCCGCACTTTCTCTGCAAGGTAAGACAAGTCGGCGTTGAAACGAATTCTAGAATAAAATTAGTCTTTCTACAGTTGTGACGTCATAATACTAATTGAAACAAGATGGACGCTTTCGTCGGAACATACGTGGTCGCGAAGCGCGATAACTTCGATGGATTCATGAAGGGAGTGGGTAAGTCACATTGAATGGTATCTATCACATTGGATAATCTATATATAATCCTGTGGAATCGGGTTATTATAAATATAAACTTTAAAATTATCGGTAAATTCTCTTTTGCTTCTTTTTTGATCGTTTTCGGATAAAATCCGACTTGATATATCATACCCGCTATTCATACCCATCACTTCCCCCCTTACCCCCCCCTACAGGAGTCCCGGAGGAATACATCGAGATCGCGCGCAAGGTCTTCCCGACCACGAAGATTGAGAAGAGCGGATCAGGATTCACCGTCACTCGCATCCGACCTCAGAAGACGACATCCAACGCATTCGTGCTCGGGGAGGAGACAGAGGTGGAAACCATCAAAGGCGATAAAGTCAAGGTAGGAAAGGTGATGGGTTCGGGTGCTAGCTGTGCCGGTTCGCTAGTTTTTTGTTTGTTGTATTCGGGCGAAATAGAGTTCGATGAATCAAATTGTGACTTTTTTGTTTCCACTTTGATTTTTAGGTTAATTATGAGGAGGACATTCATGTTTACCCCCGTGAATGGGAAAACCAAGGGTTACCACACGGGCAATCGTCAGATTACCTCATGCCCGCCGTTAGGTTAAACCGAAGGTATTGCAATGTGTTGTATATGATTCACACAGTCCTTTAATGTGGTAGAACCCATTAATCCGCTGGGCTCAGGCAATGTCCGTAAAGTGTCTTGCCTAAGGACACAACCGACTAGCTAGCGACCAGTTTTGCACCTGCAACCCTCCGACTACATTCATAACATCAGCGCTTTTACCGGTTGAGCCAACCAGGCGGACAAAATAATTTCAAATTCGATGTTTCTCGAAACGTCACAGATTAACACAATCGATGCTTTATTAGGTCACAATCAACATGGATGGGCCGAAAATGGTGACAAAGGGTGAGAATTATTGCGTCACAACTGAGATGGATGGCGACCAATTGAAGGAGACAATCACATTGAAAGGTCATACTTTGACCCGATGGTCGAAAAGAGCTTAATTTCCACATTTCTGAGCCAATTTAAACGTTTTGGGACCAAATAAATAAATAAATCACAAAATTTGTTTTTTCTATTTTGTGCGAATTCTTCTTTTTTATTATTTCTATGCTACGTTATACTATTTCTATTTCAAAGTTCATCTTTGAGTAGTTCCTCAACTTCATCCGCTTGAGGGCGTATGTAGTTGGTTGCTACGCGACTGAGAAGGTTGCTAGGCAACCGCTGGATGTCGCGCGCGGACAGGTAATTCTTCTTCTTTAAATCCAGCTGTCTGAACGCGGCGTGCGGCGTCTGTTTCCGCTTTCGCGATTCCTCGTTTCGAGCTTTCTCGAAATAATTATAGAATCTGAAAATTCACTCTGGTTATTATTACGTTACATTTCCTTCTATGACGTCACCTTTCCCGCGGAAGTTTCGGCTCGTCACGCATGAGCGTCATCAAATGATGACGTAATGTCTCCGGATCGTCATAATTGTCGGTGTTTATCAATCGCTCACCCTAAAATTAACATTGTGACGTCATAAACAAGACCCCGCCACATATCACCCATATATACGTCATAAAGCTTCCACACAAACGAGAGATCGCTGAGGTGAACCTCCTTGGTGAGGTTGGCAACAGCGCACCCAGTGTCGTTGAATTTCCGGAAATTCGTCCACAAGAAGGAGGTAGAGAGACTGCGACCGTAGGATCGGACTTGATGCAAATGTCCTGGTAAAACAAAGCAAGTAACGTCATACCATGACGTGATCATGCTAACAAGACGTCATCATACGACGTCATCTTACATGACGTCATCATACATGACGTCACGAACCCACCTTCAGGTATGAAGATACAATCACCGGGCCATAGAGTGGACCACCTCCACGCAGTCTTCCCCACCTTGGGATGATCGTACATGTTCACCATCTCCGCGTCGATCGTCGAAACCCCAACACCGTCGTCCTCCTGGTAATGTGCATTATGACGTCATACAGGATTTCGACTAACACGATCGAGGAAAGGGTGATTTTACCCCAAATTTCATTATTAAGTCAAACACCAGCGGTCGGGGACCTGTTTATTTTGAGCTTACAGTACAAAGTTTACTTGTTTGATTACAGTACAAAGTTTACTTAAAGAAGGGTCCCACTAAAACTAGCGTGTTCACATTCTAATCTGTGTCATCAATGTCAACACCAGGGGTCGGGGGAAAATCTATCTATTTGTCGTACATCTATGGCACTATGACAGAGGCCGGCAACCTTTTGCACCCAAAGAGCCATTTTAACCGATATTTAAAAAAATAAAAATCACTGGGAGCCGCAAAACTAATATTTTCGCAATAAAAGGAAAACAACACTGTGTGAGATAAAGACGCGAGTGTTCTTCTGTTTGTTTCACTTATGCATGGGTGTTAAACTTATTAAGCGCTCGGAACAGTAGCAATAAAATAAATAAGAGCCGTATCAGAAGGATGAAAGAGCCGCAGGTTGCCGACCCATACGTCACAAACCTTCATTTCGAATCGATCCTTGAACTTCGGGTTGACCATTATAAAGTCCTTCCTCCCTGTGACGATACAATGGACATTGTGATCGGGATCGTAGTGAATGGGGGAGCTGGTTCCGCCCGAGCTCATCCACATTTCCGCCTCCAGTAGGTGCGACCGGAAACTACCGCACAGAAGGCTTCTGATGATCGGCACGTCTGACATCATTTCCGTTGGGATGGGGCTTACGAGGTACCAGTCCTCGAGGTTGTACCTGGACATAGAAATATTAAATAATCAAGGTGTGACCACTTGGGGTTGTAGAGAGCAGAGGATCGGAAAGCAAATACCACATGTCGGAAAGGACAAGTGATGACGTATGCAGAAGTGATGACGTAAGCACAAATGGTGACGTATGCACAAATGGTGACGCATGTACAATTGATGACGTATGCGCAAGAGATGACGTATGCGCAAGAGATGACGTATGTGCAAGTGATGACGTATGCATCAATAGTGACGCATGCATGGGTGCAAACTTAGCCCGGGTGTAAGATATGGAATGATCGTTTAATGAGACCGACCTATATACAATCACCTTTCACGCGGATCTATTAATGGCTCCGGTGGTCCTGGGTTCGAACCCGACTGATGCAATCAAGTGATTTTGAACATTCTATAGTTGCGTTTAAAACACTGTTATGACGTCACACTAACCTAAGAATGAACTTCTTCAACGTCATCATGTGAGGAACCTCGATCTTGCCTGGCTTCTTTTTCGTCACTTCTATTATGACGTCACCATAGGTGGTTTTGAGGTAATTGTCCGTCCATTTGGTGAAACAATCAGCTGTTTTGTTGATGCCTTTCCTGTAGTGGGGATGGGGTGAGGATAATATGGTTGATGGAATGTTATCATGTTTATGCGGCTGATTACCTTGGTGGGTTAGTGCGTCGCCTTTCAACCGAAGGTTTACAGGTTCGAAACTGGTCGCTGGCTAGTCGGTTGTGTCCTTGGGCAAGGCACTTAACGGACATTGCCTGAACCCAACGGATTAATGGGTTCCGCCGAATTGAAGGAACGTGTCTATCATATATAACACATTATGACGTCATACCTGATAACAAGTGGCTTCTTGTCTTTAACGTGCGTCTCCCAGAAAGTCTTTGGATCGGGGGTTTCCGTTATTTCCATGACTTTCCCCTCCGGAGGTCTTTGCCAACCTGGGGATGATAAGTTCCGTCAACCTTCCGATCACCGGTTGACCGGGTTCGAATCCCATCCGTTGCAGAAGTTCCCTGTGACCGCCACGGTATACTCTGCCTTAAGCATGCTGGTTGGGTTGAAGAAAAGGCAAGGAGGTCAACACACTGTAATAGCCCCGTAACCCTACACCCACCGTGGGGTTACCAGAGCTATTGCAGTGTGTTGTGTATGATAGACACGTTCCTTCAATTTGGTAGAACCCATTAATCCGCTGGGTTCTAAGTCCGTATTTGTTGGTTTTCTATCGACAGACCGCTTAGCGCCCGGTGAATAGATGTTTGTTTCATCATAATAAGTACGCACGTGCACCGGTATATGACATACAAACGTTGGATTAACCCGAAGAATCCGCGCTTTTTCGTCGTTTAATTACACCGCTCGCGCGCCCGCTTCTTTCTTCGCAACAGCTGTCAATCAAACTGTATGTAGCTCCACCCCCAATTGTTCTACGTCATTCGCGTCACGCAGGGATTCTAATAGACGTCACATTACGACCTCCTAATTACCACACAGTCGCAAATCGCGCGCACAACAATTACCCATTGTTTAAATATCATAATAAGCTCAATGATTATCGTAAGGGGGTATAGCTCAGTGGTAGAGCATTCGACTGCAGATCGAGAGGTCCCCGGTTCAAATCCGGGTGCCCCCTCCATTATTTATATTTCATGACTTTATTGCAGTATGTAAGAATATGTATAATCTTACACAAAATACTCTTTTAGGATAGGATATTCATGTTTATCCCCGTTAATGGAAAAACCAGAAGGGTTAACACACGGGCAATCGTCAGATCACCTCACGCCCACCGTCGGTTTACCGGAGCTATTGCAGTGTGTTGTGTATAATTCACACGTTCCTTTAATTTAGTAGAACCCATTAATCCGCTGGGTTCAGGCAATGTCCGTAAAGTGCCTTGCCCAAGGACCCAACCTACGAGTTAGCGACCAGTTTCGCACCAGCAACCTTTCGGCTGAAAGGCGTCGCACTAAACCATGTTTTAGACAATCTGATGATTGTGGAACGCGTCAATTTTATATTTTACGTTAATAAAAATTAGTTGATTCCGAAAGTTAGAAGGCAAACTTCGCAAAATACACCGTCACACGAAATTCAGGCATATTGCCCTGGAAGCAACGACTCATTACAACCCGAACACGACAACGCTATCAAACGGAGACAAAAGTAGGTTTGGAGGCCACGTATAAATATACCGAAAGTAAAAAAAAACTATTTTATACGTGTTTTAACAACTGTCGTTTTGTCACCTTTTCCGTTTTGCTAATTATTATCAAAATTCCTGTTTCGTGTTTTCATCGTGGAAACTATAAATAAACTAAAATAACAACATCACCCCACCTAGCGGTCTAAGATGCCCATCAGGAACTCCGGTTGAAGATCTCCGTATTTTTGGCGGGAAAACAAAATCGGTCGACGTGTCCTTCGGGAATAATATGTCACAATGAACCGATGACGTCATGAGAAGTGCAGCCAACCGGAACAGCTTCGCCCAATAGAAAATCATTTTGATGAATATAAAATTTCCAGAATCTATAAATGTTGGTTGATTTAAGTAAAGGTTATTGTGAATGAACCATCTTGACCACTGTCTTGGTCAATTATGTTTTACTTTCATTTCTGGCCTCCCGCTTCCAACACAATATTTTCAATGTGCGACAACTAGCGGCCACAAATTTTTAGTTTATTGCGTGTTTGCTGCTTGGAAATAATTTCAGCCCCATCACATTCGAATTGATTGAATCGAAAAAGAAACAGCAAAGTTTCACTTCTAGTTTAGAATATGACAAACATAAACCAATAAAACTAACTGTTTTTTTCGATGAAGTAAAATTCGAGTTAAATAAATCATAATGTCTGTGGCGACTGTGGTCAAGGTAACCTGACTGTGGGCATGAGGTAATCTGACTGTGGGCATGAGGTAATCTGACTGTGGGCATGAGCTTATCTATTAGCTTCCACTTTCGTGAAATATAAACATCTCAGACATAAACGCCATAACAAACTTAAAACCGACCGTGACTGTAATAATTCAAATATTTCACCACGACTTTTCAAAATTACTCATTGGAAATTTAATCGACTAGTTGTTCTGTAGTTTACGTATTCTGCTAACCAATATTCAGCCTGCTCTGTTACGTAACAATCGATGAACTATTACGCCGGCAATCTCAATGACTTTATAAAGCCCTAGAAGTGGCGCGAATCGCGTTTTCTTGTATTCCACAATCATAGACAATGGCCGCTTATTCAAACAATTGTGACGTTCAGATCCGGGTTATGTCGTCACACTCACGCTGTGTTACGTGGCCTTTTCAACCCTGTTTTAATTAAAATATAAGATTTTTGTGTCAAAGATATTTACGTAATAGGCAAATTGGTTGAAGTTACCAAATATTTACACAATGTATAAGTTTGCTTGAATTCACCAATATTATCCGACCTCATTGACAATGATTAGATAAACTATTTTAAGTGTTTGTCAAGTTGGTGGACGCAGATAAATTGATGGAAAATTAACATATAGCGACCTAAGCGCAATGTTTACACTTAAATCTTGGATATATTATCAATACGTAACACCGGTGGTTTAAACCAACTCCGTTCTGCACTTCCAGTGTTTCCGTCTTGAAAGTTGCGACGTTTACGGGAAACACTGGGGTTCGGAAGCTGGAAAAGTTAACTGTGTAACTAATTCTAAACCAGCAGTCCCCACATATTCAAACTCCACACTCTAACTCCACCCATATCTACATGTTAAACACCTCAACCCTACATGTCGAAATCGCAGAAAATCCAAAACCCCATCCCCCCAACCTCAATGTAAGTCCTTTCCTTCTCTCCTTTTCTCCTCCCCTCATCCAAATGCCACGTTTATATTCCCCCTCACTTCTCCACTTCCTACCTCGGTTGTCTCACATTCCCGCCATCCATCATCGCTGCATTCGACACCACGCAACAATCCGTTGTGGCCTTGAGCACTTAACCGACATCGCCTAAACCAAGAAGATTAATGGGTTCTAGTTTGAAGGAAGGAACGTGCCTATTATACACAACACACTGCAATAGCTCCGGTAACTTGACGGAGGGTACGAGGTGATCTGCCACGGAGATAAACACAAACATATTTAATCCTAACCTAGTAATATTTGGTTACCCCGGGTTATCCAAATTAAGAAGTAAACTTCATACTAAAATGAACTACAACCGATCCGTGTACGGACCAGATGCCGCGTATAAATGTCGGAATGCTTTCGGGACACGCCTTCTCCTAAAGCCGGCTTCCCCTCAGTACTGGTCGCGCTTTACCGCACACTCTTCTTCAGGGCTTTATATTGTTTGGTTTTAATTAAAGTTTGTTTGCACATTATTGTTCTTTCGCCTAGGTTTGGCGGCCGCGTCCGCTATATTTAAAAAAAAATTATATCTTTTTTTAAATGATGTGTTTTAACGACTGTTCGTTTTGCCGTATTTTAGTGTTCCTGTGTCGCGATTTGATTCGATTGCCATGATTTAATACTGGGGCAAAACATATTAAACTCAACTAATGGTGAATCGAGTAAGAATAATGAATGGAAGCAATGGAGCGATTGATGCCTTGTATGAGACCCCAGCGCACTACGACCTAGTTAACGTTGCTTGGAAGAAATAAAATCGGTAAACAACCCAATATCTATGTTGTCATGCCAACTGTGTGACGTGTGAGTCGTTACGTCATCGTTGGCATGGAGAGTGCAGAAGCAGAGATGGAGCAAATTGTGACGTATGTAGGCTGTAGCAGCGAGTGTATATGACAAGGGTTCGGCAACCTTTTAATTTTTCACAAAATAATCACTGGGAGCTGCAAAACTAATAATATTTTTGCACTAAAAGGAAAACAACACTGTGTGAGATAAAGACGCGAGTGTTCTTCTGTTTGTTTCACTTATGCATGGGTGTTAAACTTATTAAGCGCTGGTAAGATGTAAAGATTGTAGCGGCGAGTGTCATAACATCGATTTGTTGGACGAGAGTTGTATATCAAACTGTAGTAATTGTATATGACTGCGGATGTTGCAGTGACTTGTGGATTGATGGCTTCAATATGCAAATTAGGTTGTGGGTGGCTTGTGGGAAGACAGCGATAACAGGAAAAGGAGTAAGAAGAAACGCATGTACTACGTCATCCGCCACGTCATGTACCACGTCATGCGCCCTTTATATACCACGTCATGCGCCACGTCACGCACCACGACATGCATCACGTCATGCACCACGTCATGCATCACGTCATGCAAACTTTCAGGTTGGAACACAAGGAAGACCGAGCAATTATTCTTCATGATGTTTATGGACTTTATCAGTTTAGGACTTTTAGTAATCCTAACTTGCCTGTCAATTGCAACGACCATGATTTTTACAAAAACCGCAAGGGGAATTCCCGTTATGGAAAATTGTAAAAAGGTCTGTTGTAATCATTTTTGGCGTTATCGCCAACATTTTCAAATTAAAAGCGAATATTTGCTTAAGGTTTCCTAAGAAAGTTAAAGATGTGTATAATACTAATCAAAAAAACTTAATATTATTAAAATAACCCGGTTTACAAAGAAATCCGACAAAGTAAGCTGAAACAATCAGAAATTTACTATTATTGTTGGTATAAAAGATGGAAATTTAATTCCAAAATATTTGGACAGATAATCGGAAAACGAAAAAAAAGTTGCCAACGCCCCATATCTATCTGTAACTCTTTTCAGGGAAATCCACAGAAATTTAATTTCACTGAAACTAGTTATCAGTCTCAATTACGCTTCATATAAAAAGGTCATGACCAATCGAGTTGAATCTTTCCAAGGTGTTAGTATTTCGTATTTTCCGATGGACTCGGAAATATAGGTATGGCGCCATTTTGCGATTTTTTGCGTCAATTATTCTACAACAGCTAATATTTTGGAACTGGTTAGGATTATTCAATTAAAGTAAATGAAAGTTGTAGATGAAATTAACAGAAAAGACCAACGGGGGAAATCCCTTGTTTGATTTATTTAATAATAATAACAGGAAAAAGGTAAAATACCTTTTAGGGGTGATTTAATTAGTATATTATATACTAGACATGTAGTGGCAAATTTGGATTAAATAACACTAGGGAAATTCCCGCCATGCCCTAAAAATCCAATTCCAATCTTCTTCCGTTTTCCCGAAAATCCCTATATTTTACCCCGAAAAGCTCGCAATGATACAACAAACTGGTCGCTAGCTAGTCGGTTGTGTCCTTGGGCAAGGCACTTTACGGACATTGCCTGGGCCCAGCGAATTAATGGGTTCTACTAAATTGAAGGAACGTGTAAATCATACAAAACACACTGCAATAGCTCAGGTAACCCGACAATGGGCGCGAGGTGATCTGACTATTGCCCGTGTGTTAACCCCCTTGGTTTTCCCATTCACGGGGATAAACATGAATATCCTATCCTATCCTAACAAACAATCCATTATAATACACTACTTTTAATAAAACAGCTGTTCACTCGAAAGCGACTTAAATTGATAGAGAATTTTCAATTTGAACAAACGATCTAATCTTCCATCGTTTTCCCAGAATTCCCCACAAACACAACAACACGCATATAGTTAGCGAGAAATATCCAACCATTGTCAATTAATAAGTGTTATCTATTTTATTATGTAATTAATATGTAGTAGTATATTAAGCCATATTGCCTTAATAATAAATTCCCTAATTTTATATCAAACACATAAATTGTCAATATTACGTAATTGATTGAAATCCGGTACTTTTATTGGGCTGACCCTGTAGAATTTCGTACTTATAGATATTCACAGCGAGTTTTATTTCAAACGACTTGCATTCAAACGACTCGCCAGTTTTGGGGTAAAACGAGTAATTCAAAATCAGTTTGTGACTTTTAGTGATCCTAACTATAGCACGCTGATAGTTTGCAACGTCCTTGAATTTTACAAAAAAAACATTTTGCCTCCTTTCAATGTTTCTTTATTGTAAACACAATGGTGTATATTCTTTCTGTAGTTTATATGAGACACAAAATAAACTAAATTTAATATATAGTCTTAATTAAATTATAAACTTTTAAAGAACGGTACCTCTAAATACTACAGGATCGCTTGGATCTTTAAGCGAAATACGACAATGTGGCTGTACATAAATCTTCGTTCCGACTCCATATGTACATGGCGCGGAAACTCGACTGGCAGCGGAACCTCCACTAAATAGAAAAAAAAACAGAAAACTGCACTCGTAGATGTATCCGTTGTTAAGCTGTTTCTGTTTGTGTGTGTCTGTCTGTGTGTTTTAATTTATCGCACAACGATTTATAAAGCAAGTAATGACGTAGGTGGAAAATAACTGCTTTAATGGCCTCATGAGGTAATAAGTTGCAGGTGCGAAACTGGTCGCTAGGTAGACGGTTGTGTCCTTGGGCAAGGCACTTTACGGACATTGCCTGAACCCAGCGGATTAATGGGTTCTACCAAATTGAAGGAACGTGTCTATCATATACAACACACTGCAATAGCTCCGGTAACCCGACGATGGGCGCGAGGTGATCTGACGATTGCCCGTGTGATAACCCCCTAGGTTTTCCCATTCACGGGGATAAACATGAATATCCTATCCTATCCTAAGTATAAATGACGTTATGAGGCGAAAACAGAATGCAAATTTAATATCAAAATTGCTATAGGGCCGCCACGATATTTAGTTTGTCCCATATAGACTTGAGCATAGACAACTACAAGTATTTTAAAGTAACACAAATATTTCTATGGCGTAATTACTGGATCGTAACAAAGTGTATTTAATCAAGCGTGAAAAAACATTAAATTACGGGAGATATGTTTGGGTGGGCAAGGGACTAGAATCTTGTGGTAACTGGTTTTGTCCTTAGTGTTTTTGTAGCTTAAGTATCAGATAATACATTATTTCGCCATTGCTTAGCTACATTAAAGCAATTTAATTACCGTTCTCTTGTTTTGTGTGCTTTTTATATAGCTTAGCCCTTAGGTATATTATGCTTCGACAAGCCTAATTACGCAAAGGATAGGATATTCATTTATCCCCGCAAATGGAAAAACCAAGGGGGTTTAACACTTGGGAAATCATCAGATCCTAGCGCGCCCATTGTCGGGTTACCGGAGCTATTACATTGTTCTGTGTATGATTGACTTGTTCCTTCAATATAGTAGAACCCATAAATCCGCTGGGTTCAGGCAATGTCCAATAAGTTCCTTGCCTAGGACAAAACCGATTAGACGAATTATACCACCAGACTAAACCAGTCAGACAAATAGCAGAACATGATAATTTTTAGACCAAAAATGTGGGTGCCAGTAGATTGATTGTACCATGGCTGTACTTCTAATGATTGGGTTGGATTGCGGTTCCCGTTAGGTTACTCATCCCACAGCCACAACAACATGCCACAGTAGCAAATGGGACAATACTTGTTTAAAGGAAACATTTGAATCCATATGATAGGGTCATGGCAGTACCACTGGTCATGTATGGTATGTCCTGTGTAAAGATTACAAATCTTTGGACTGGTCATTACGCCCACTTGGAGGCATAGAATCTGTATAATTGGTCAAACCCAGAATTATAAATGAATTTATCAAATGTTTTCCATTAAAAAAATTGAACTTTAAAGGTGAACTACGGTAGACGGATGTTTTGATTTAAGAATGATTGTTTTATAATAAGAAAGATTGTGACATCACAATAGTATCCATGGATACAAGCGTATTTGGTCCGATTGTCCACCTCAATGTTGGGGGGACCAGATTCTCAACATCCCGGGAGACCCTGGGATGGATCCCGGACTCTTTCTTCTCAAGTTTGATTTCAGGAAGAATTTCTTCCAACCGAGATGAACAAGGAGCGATTTTTATCGACCGTGATCCGGAGATTTTTAAGATTATTCTCGGATTTCTACGGACCAAGGAAGTTGATCTGCATCATGTTGATATCCCCTCGTTGAAACGGGAAGCGGAATTCTTCGGAGTGATGCCATTGGTGAGTCGGCTGTCGGTGTGTGAGGACCTGGAGCATTCGTCGTGCGGAAACGTCCTCTTTCATGGCGTCCTCGACTTCCCAAGATCCGACGAAGAGCTTCCTCCGCAGCGCGAGGTGCTCATGATCACCGGACACAACAGTTGGATCGCCGTCGCATACTCCCGATCCGTCATGTGCTACAAAGTGAAGGAGAACAGCGGGTGGCAGCAGGTGTTTGTCACCCCTCATCTCGACGAAGATGTTGGGAGGATCGCGATCAACGCCAAAGTCCACGGGATGGCTCCGGACTCAAAGACGAGGATGGTTGCAGCTGCGTTCTCCTCCTCCATTCGACTGTGGAGCTTCCAAGATGAAGCGCAGTTCACCGAGATCGGGAGGTTCAATATGACGGCCAGCATCGATTCGCTCTTCTTCATCGGCAGCCAGTTGGTGGCGACGGGGAGGAATCGTCATGACGATAGTGGGAGAGTGGGGGTTTGGAACGCTGTGTCTCAACACTGGCAAGCGCAAGATGTGGTTCAGATCACCAGCTACGACACTGCTGGTTCTTACTTGTTGCTGGGTGGGGTGAACGGGGGGATATATTACATTGATATGCAGAAGTTCCCACTCAGATTGAAGGACAACGATCTGCTGATCACAGAGTTGTACCGGGACCAGTCAAACTCAGCTATCACTGCGCTGAGCGTGTATCTCACCCCCAAAACCTCCCCGACTGTGGGCACGTGGATTGAGGTTGCGTACGGAACCCAGAGTGGATCGGTGTGCGTCATCGTGCAACACCCCGAGCTCGTCGGCCAAGGATTCCAACTTTTCCAGAAGTTCACCGTCCATCGTGGGTCAGTGTGCAAAGTGATGTTGTCCGAGAAGCACCTAGTGTCGGTTTGCGCCGATAACAACCACGTCCGAACGTGGACGGTCACAAGATTCCGTGGAATGATATCCACCCAGCCCGGATCAACCCCCCTTGCATCATTTAAGATCCTTGCATTGGAACCAATCGACCCGGCAAGCAGCTACGCCGTTGGGAACAATATCGGGCCACACGGCGATCGCGATCAACTCCAACTTTTCATCCAAAAACTTTTCCCGCTTTCCGACCGACTTTACGTGCGCGTGTCATCAAGTGGCCTCCGTGTGGCAGTGATCACGTCCATCGACGGCTCCCCCATTTCATGCTTCTGTCTGCACGAGTGTGAGGGGTCGTCCCGGATGGGGTCGCGACCTCGACGGTACTTATTCACAGGTCATGTGAACGGGACGATACAGATGTGGGACATGTCGACGGCGCTCGATATATTCGCGAAGTCCGACACGAGGGAAGCGGGGCCGACGCAGGATGAGCTCCTTCAACACCTCGTCCGATGCGATCTCACTCTCTCCTCCCGCTGCTCCACCCCATCCTCCAACCTCGGGATGTTCGACCGGATGTTGCTCCTCCGAAGCTCCAACACCAGCCTCGCTAGCCACGATAGCCCCATGGTACCCCGGCATCAGGGGAAGCCCCCCGACCAACCCTCATGTTCAAAGTCAGAGCGAATGACGAAAATCGAGCGTCCGAAAGGGGTTAAACCACTGGAGGCAACATCGCCTTCTAGTGGTGGTAGTTTCGCACCAACGAGTAGTTATGACATCACAATTGGTGACAAACCTACTTCTCCGACTCATATTAAAAGCAATTTGTTCACGGAGGGGGGGAAACCCCGTAATATGAACCTTCCATTACCAACAACATCATTAATGACATCATCAACGACATCACCAACGACATCATCGATGACATCACCAACGACATCATCGATGACATCATCACATGGTTCCACGCTCCACCGATCAACGAGTTCGAAAGGAACCCCTCATTTGCATAAAATCCATCGCCGACAATTATCAATGGATCGGACAATGCTCGATCGTTACAAACAATGACCATTGTTACCCAACAATTTATTACTTTTACAAGACTTTGTTCAAAGTGCAATGTTTTCCTGCTGATTGTATGATTTCTATGTGGTATATAGAAAAAAAACTGGAAACATTTATAGTGCATTTTCACAGCTTGAATTTTTGGTTTGAAATTTTTGAAGAAAACAATACGTTTTTTCACCCGTTTTGCTGTACATATGATTTCACTTGTGCTTGTATAAAGACACTTGGACTTGAAACATAGGCGTAATGTGCGTTGTTTTGCTGCATGAGTGCATCATCATGTTAAAACTTGTTTGTAAGCATTATCACACACTGACGTGTTGTTAAAGGGTGGGGGTTTATTTGCACCCCTGTCACTCCTCAGTTTACGCCTATTGCCCCTCAACACTTATATAACAAATATATTTGACGATATCCTTATATTTTTATATCCAGGTCATCAAGAATAGTTGTAGCTTGTCTGTTCCGATCTTCCGCGAACATTATTAGATACCACTAGGAGGCACCAAAGTCACCTGAATTTTCTTCATATTCGGCCACAGATTATACCGCACATAGATATCTTATAATGGGAAATAGAAAACAATGAACCTGGTTGCAGAGTACGATTCCGACTCAACTGACGAGGAAGAAGTGAAACCTAAAGGTGAATATACGTTGGGATGGTCCCAACAACCTTGGGATGGTCCCAATAACCTTGGGATGGTCCCAATAACCTTGGGATGGTCCCAACATCCTTGGGATGGTCCCAACATCCTTTGGGATGGTCCCAACAACCTTGGGATGGTCCCAACAACCATGGGATGGTCCCAACAACCATGGGATGGTCCCAACAACCTTGGGATGGTCCCAACAACCTTGGGATGGTCCCAACAACCTTGGGATGGTCCCAACAACCTTGGGATGGTCCCAACAACCTTGGGATGGTCCCAACAACCTTGGGATGGTCCCAATAACCTTGGGATGGTCCCAACAATCTTGGGTTTTGATTATAGAAATACTAGATATTCATGGGAAAATATTCAATTTAGCAGAACCAATTATTCCATTGGGTTCAGACAATGTCCACTATGTGCCCAAGGACACAACTGACTAGCGGCCAGCAATCTATTTGGTGGGAAATTTGGTTTATACTTGTCCCTATGCTTCATAAACATTTTACCCCAGAGAAAGTGGTCCTTCCACCAGCTGACGACGCCCTGCAATCGACCACCAACACATCGGTCTTCACCACCAGCTTTGACAGGTGGGGTCTATTATGATGCAATAGTTTCCATTGAACTATTATGACATCACAACAGGAAGGAAGAGGAACAAAGGGAAGTTCTAGAACGCCACGTAACAATGGTGGAGAACAAAGACAATATCACCCAGGTTAATGGGAGAAAGGTGATTATGATGTCATATTTAAATTACCCTCGGCATCTGAATATGGGCATGAGGTAGCCTGGTGGTTTCCATTGTCCCCACTCTTTCGGCTGCTTCATTTTGTGGATGATTAGCTTGGTTGGTTAGTGCGTCGCATTGCAGTCGAAGTGTTGCAGCTTCGACACTGGACACTAGCTGATCGATTTTAATTGCACTTAACGAACTTTGCCTGAACCCAGCGGATTAATGGGTTCTACCAAATTAAAGGAACGTGTCCAAGATACACAACACACTGCAATAGCTCAGGTAACCCGACGATGGGCGCGAGGTAATTTGACGATTGCTCGTGTGACCACATTGTAACCACCAGGTTTGCTGGATGTACAGACGAGGGCGCTGCAGAGCAGGAAGGAAATGTCAGATGTTCCACGACAGCGAACTCCGAGAGAAACAACAAAGTTGGTGGCGAATGTGGGAGGATGGGAGGATATTCATCTTTATCCCTGTGAATGAGAAAACCAAGGGGGTTAACACACGGGCAATCGTCAGATCACCTCGCGCCCATCGTCGGGATACCGGAGCTATTGCAGTGTGTTGTATATGATAGACACGTTCCTTCAATTTGGTAGAACCCATTAATTCACTGGGTTCAGGCAATGTCCGTTAAGTGCCTTGCCCAAGGACACAACCGATTTGCTAGCGACCAGTTTCGAACCTGCAACCCCTTTGGCTAATAGGCGATGCACTAACCTACCAAGCTAATCTGTCGGACAAGCTGTTTTGGCATCAAGTTATAAATGTTTGCTATCGAATGCTGGTTGTATCATGGGGCCAATGTAAAATAATCTCCACTGAGTCTAATACATTGTAACACCACCCGGCGATAACCCGGCGGTCATCTATCTATAAAAATATGAGTATTCTGCCAAACATTGTAAATCTACATAGAATTCCCATATCGAGAGACGAACCGCCACCAACCAATCAACTTCCATTATATTGATGACGTCATAGAGGACGACGAATCGCAACACCGA
>CH000037.1:30441-43831 GCA_000149265.1 Ciona savignyi | reverse complement strand
GGGTCCAAGAAGTTTGGATGATGGGGGGGTTGAAGATATTACATCGTTTGGTTATTAGGTTGTTCATGCAATGAGTTGTATATGCCTGGTTTGGCACACGTGATTACTTCTTTGGGTTTTTGCTCAGAAAACATTTTTTTTTGTTATCCGGAAATATTCTTCTGGCATAGTATGATTACAACGTGTAAACAACATAAATTGTTATTTTAACTCGTGAAAACCATAATACAAGGGATGTTATTACATTGGGAATTGTCAAAATACCTTGCACACACAGTCTGAATCCTGGATTTGTATACAAACATTGACCACCTAAACTATTTATGTTCTCGGTTTAAGGAATGCCCGCTAAGTACCTTGCCAAAATACACAACTATCTAGCTAGGGTAGGTTTCGATCCCGCACCCCCTTCGGCTGCGGGCCCAACCAGCCACATTACAGCCCATAGAGTACACAGGGGCATGAATATGAACTATTGTGAGTCATATATCAACAGTGTTGTAAGATTTTGGGATGTATTATTAAATAATTTAAACCATGTAGGCCTTTACCAGTGTTTTTTGTTGACATTCCAAAGTAACTATTATTATCCATGAGAAGTAATTAATTTTAATAAAAATACAAATTATTTCATGCATTCGTATCAATTAATTCCAACTATTAACAATTACCAAGCTCCATGCACAAATTATTTATAAATATCAACCAAGCCTTTCACACCATATGCTACTTTAATCAATGGAGATTATTATTCATTGATTATATTGATACATCTAACACACAAGTAGAAATTATCAAATACATTGGTTCCAAATTATGATTATCTTGTTAGTACTAATCAAGTTACTTGGTCGCTACTTAGAGATGGAAAGTTCTGCATGGCCTGGAACATTGAAAGATTTATATTTAAAAAACTTTTCAAAACATTTTGTTTCAATTTTGAGACTTGAATATTCACAATTGTGCATTGCAAGATATATCGCGTTAATTTATTGAATTAAAACCTGCAAAGGAGGATTTCGTGTGTTAGCTGTTTGCACTGTTTACGTAATGTAACACCGACACCGGTATTTCATAATTAACTACGGATGCCTACAATATGTTATTAGAGTTATGCATAATGTTCAATCAAAAGTGACATTATTGTTTTCTAATATTACGTTTAAGAAGCTAAAACATCAAATATCATCTACAAACTGCTCAATGATTCACCTACAAACCTTGAGTTTTAAATTTATAGATTTTCCTAAAACATGTTTAGCTGAATAACTGGGTGATATATTTTCAATGAAAAGGTTGTACATTCCACCGGTTACTAGGTACTTGACTGAGCCTTTGGGCAATGCAGTTAGCAAACATGGCACTAACCCAGTATATTAATTGGTTCTACTAAAATATATTAAGCTAAAGGAACATGTGAATCATACACAACACACTGCAATAGCTCCGGTAACCCGACGGTGGGCGTGAGGTGATCTGACGATTGCCCGTGTGTTAACACCTTATGTGTATCCAATCTCGAGGATAAACATAAATATCTTAATCAAACACCAACCTTGGTGAGTTCGTTGACGTACTTTCCCATGGCCTCCTGCCGGCCCATCTGACCCAACTTGTGCCATGCGTCCCACTTGGCCTTGTTTATCACATCGAATGCCCACGGCTTGGGTCGGTTGCATGGACCACTAGTGGCTTGTTTGTAGTACGAGTAGAACAGTAGCATCATGTCAGGGGAGGGTTTGTATGGACCTGGGGGTGGGGGGGGTGTGGATTAGTATTATAATACAAGTATCTGGAAATATTACAGTGTGTGGATAAGCACAATTACTTTATTATGAGACAACCACAAAAATCAGGGTGCCTCTAAATACTACAGGATCGCTTGGAGCGCTTGGATCACTTAGATTCTATGGAAAGTAATTCTAACCCTGTCCCAACACTAATCTCAACCCCAGAACTAACTTTAACCCCAACCCTAACATTAATATCATGGCTTTTGTAATTACGAAGTATAGTAAGCGCTCCAAGCGATCCTGTAGTAATCATTTCATTTTTACACATATTTAAAATTTCATAGTTATTATTGCAGAAGAAATCAGTCGGACTGGTTCAATAGACACCGGTAATCATTGTATTATTGAAAAACAATACTTTGCTGGTAAGGAAAACTTAAGGGGGAAAAAAGTAAACTGTTCACTACAATTATGTCATTTAGGTAAGGGCTAAGGATAATGTTAGCGTTGGTTCTGGGGTTAAGATTATTGTTTATGGCAGGAATGGAATTATTTTTCCTAGTTTAAGTGAGCAGTTTCCCTCCTCCTCCCCTTCCATATTTTCTTAACTGAATTGTTTAGATTTCTCACCATTTTTAGGAAGATTTTCGATGACTTCGAGCGCTGCCTTGAATTGTGCTTCAACATCAGCCATAGTGACGTAACAATGTAGTGTACTATTGCCGAACAATCTGTGGATTGTTGCCAGGGTTGCCAGACGCAAAGTACGCTTTACGGCCAAACTGTTTTTGCTTTACGGCCAAAATTCGGCCAATTTGTATCAAATGCAAAATAAACTATTTAGTTTAGCCAATTGGGCTATTTATCTCTTTATTTGTTGAAAAATTGTATAATTTTAATTCCCCCCAGATTTGTCAAACCCGTTCAAATACTATACATGAATTTCTATCGTTATTATTTTATTTTAAAACGTCATAATCAGCTTTGTGATTTGGGAATGAGACAGTTGATATTAATTTATTTCCATATACTGTCTCTCTTTTTCCTTTATTTCTATTGTAGCGTAAAAATAATATGACGCTTTGTCCAAAAACTTGACAATATGCTTAAACGGCCAAATTCGGCCAGATTTTTCCGCACGGCCAAACTATTTTTTTGCGTCCGGGACGATTTTGGTACGGCCAAATTTCTGAAATTTGGCCGTGAAAAAGGCCAAATGGCAACCCTGATTGTTGCAATGGATGGACTTTGTTTACAAACCAAGGAGGCTATAACGTAAATGTGGCAATTGATCTCCGTTGAGTTGACACCTTATTTTACTATTCAAGTGTGGGGGCGAATTTCGTTACGACAATACGTTCGTGTGGCTGAATGGTTAACACATACAAAAAACTCTTAGCAACAATATTATTATGGGTTTAAAACGGAGCCCGACAAAACAGTCCGTTACGACAAATACCAGTGATATAGTGTATACTCTACATAAAAAAAACAGGTTTTATGACTCTCGAGCGCACAGCTGTAGTTTCTTTATTTGGGGCTTCCAACAGCTGGTAATATGTAATATGTTGTTTCATTGTGCAATGCACTTGTTGGGGATGCAACGAGCTCGTGACCAGTTTTAATTCTACAAGTTTCGATGCTGAAACACAGAAACTAACGTGTGTGTCGCCCGAATATTGCCATGGCGGGTTATAATACTGAGGAACTGCTGTGTAGTTGTCAAACTGGAAGTTTATAGAGAAGGATAATTTCGTGGTGGAACAAACCAATGGCTGCTGGTTATAGGATATTCATGTTTATATGGAAAATGATGGAGAGTTACCACACGGGCTATCGTCATGTCACCTCACGCCAGGTGAGCTATTGCAGTGTGTATGATGAAGATGTTTTTATTGAACCAATCATTAATCCGGTCCGGTGAGTTCAGACGATGTCCACAAAACGCCTGCCGAAGAAAATAACCATCCAGCTAGTGAAGGGCTTCGATATCACAAGCTATACTAAGCTAGTCATACACAACACACTGCAATAATTCGAACAACCCAACGTTGGGCGCGAGGTGATCTGACGATTGCCCGTTTGTTAACGTCCTCTACATCGAAGTTATAAAACATTCGCTTCGTCAGGATCATGTAGCCGTTACGATCGTAGCCGAATGGTTACCGCGACTGATAGAAATGACAATTGGCATTGATATATAAAAACAGTCGAAGTGACGCCGCCATCATGCAATTAAAAGTCAGCCCGGTAAAAAATCATTATTGCAAGCAGTTTACTAATTTGCGAGAATTATACCACTATACCCAACCTTTTCAAGCTTAAAGTACCTTGCCGCTACCACAACATTTTGCCCAAGATGAATCTCATCTTATTATAGAGTAATACCCACTGTTTTGCCACACACATTCAGGTGTTAAAAGCATAAACGCGAAACCTCACAATAATATTCGCAATACTTTGTCATCTCTACCAGCGCTCCATTCTCCCCACTGAATCAGTGGTTGCGGTGAGCCTCAAACCCACAACCTTCCGGCCTCCACTCGACCCCATTGTTCTTATCAGATATCCGGGTCACGGTTGAGGGGAAGTCCCACTGGGTTTCAAACTTCCACCACCAATACCCACCCCGGGGTTAAAATTCTAGAATCCTTGAAATATTTAGCGATTTTAACGAAATAAGTTTTTGTCTTTATAGCGTCATAATTGGGCGCACGGGTGACAAAGTGGTTGATAAGTACGTCACAATGAGTTCTCGAATCCATTGTCTTAATTGTTATTCCATTTAATTAGTTGGTGGTTGAAGAGTCATCGAAACAATCCAAGTCGTGTTTTGCCGCGATTCCGTGTTATTTTATTCTAGAACCTTGTTCGTGTGATGTCACAATAACGTATATTACAACACAGAAATGACAAAGGTTAAATTGTGACGTAGTAGTGCAGTCGAAGATGAATGATTTGTGACGTAACAATCAATGCCGCCGAGAAGAAGACTAAGAATTATTTTTGCGAGTTTCCTCTGTGTCATCATAATTGTTAGTACGTCATTTCTCATAATACATATTATTGCGTCATACACTGGTAGTACGAACTCTTTATTTCGTCACAATGATGTAAGAAGTCGTTACAATGAAAAATTAAGGTTCGAGATAATCAGAAGAAAGAAGCGATCGTCAGAAGGGGTTTGTGACGTCAATTACCACGTCACAATGGGTTAAATTGTTTTGTATTCCAGAGCGGGGTTGATAATTGTGACGATGATCCTTGTAACAATGGAAACTGCAGAACTACACAGCTCGGGTATTCCCCATCATGACGTCACAAATTGGTTTATTAATATTCTATTTTTTAGGATCGCGTGTGATTGTGACGTAGGATGGGTCGGTGATAGGTGCTCCGTGGAGGACCCATGTAGGGAAAGTCCCTGTTTGCATGGGGGTTCATGCGTCACAGAAGGGATCGAATACAGGTAACTTCATGTATGACGTAGTCATGACGTCATAGAAATTTTACTTCGCAGGTGTTCATGCATGAGTGGTTTCGCTGGTGACGACTGTGAGTATGACGTCAACGAATGCTGGTCGGACCCGTGTGAGAACGCGGGAGAATGCAAGGATCTGATTGGTCGGTTTGAATGCGTTTGCTCACGTGGGTGGGAGGGCGACACCTGCAGGTGAGTACAATACCTTTTATTGTGCGATAATCACAGTTATTACGTCACAGTGATGACGTCGATGAATGTTCAAGCAATCCATGTCACCATGGTACGTGTGTGACGTCAACACTAGGTGATTATCGATGCTCCTGTGATCAAGGTTATACAGGGGTCAACTGTGAACAAGGTTTGTTACGTCATAGACTCTCTTTTATGCTATGACAGCGTCATATTTGCCAGATATTGACGATTGTGCGTCACAACCATGTAACCATGGCGCTTCATGCATTGATGACGTCGACAGTTACCATTGTTCGTGTTTGGTTGGGTTCACTGGACAGCATTGTGACGTTGACATTGACGATTGTGAATCAGCACCATGTAACAATGGGGGAACTTGCATTGATATGACTGGAAGGTAATGGCGCATTAGAAATGACGTCACCGCTTAAACTTTTAACCTTTGACCCAGATTCGAGTGTGAGTGCGTCACCGGGTATGTTGGTCACGTGTGCGACGTCGATACGGATGAGTGCGCAAACCAACCATGCATGAACCAAGGAATTTGCGAGGATCTGATTGGTCGGTTCAGATGTATCTGCAGGTATGACGTTTGCCATGACGAAACAACTACGTCATATCCGTATCTTTCTAGCCCTGGTTGGACTGGTGACGTATGTCGTGATGACGTCAATGAATGTATGAGCTCACCATGTCACCATGGAAACTGTGAGCAACATCGTCACAATGCATACAGGTCTGTTACGTCATAGTGTATTGACTTCGTTGCCATGGAAACTCTAATTTACTGATTCATCGGTATGTATTATGACGTCACAATGTCCAGGTGCATTTGCATGAATGGGTGGATCGGTGACCATTGTGACGTAGACGTCGATGAATGTCGTCATCAGCCTTGCTTAAACGGAGGAGTATGCATGTAAGTGACGTCATAATGATGTGAATGTCTTTAACAATCCGTTATTACGTCATAGAAACGAAGAGGGGAGTTTCCGGTGTGATTGCACAAAAGGTTACTCGGGTTCAACTTGCGCGGATGACGTCACCGAATGTACGTCATCCACGTGTCATAATGGCGGGAAGTGTAGTGACGTAATGGGAGGTTACGTATGCGAGTGCAAGCACGGGTACAGCGGTCGCGATTGTGGAACCGATGTCGACGAATGTAGGAGGTAAGCGGATGTGACGTCATAACCGCCAAACAATGCTGTTTGTTTCGTCAGCAACCCATGCACCAATCAGGGAAAATGCGTGGATGACGTAGGAAGATTCGAGTGTTCATGCATGAGTGGTTTCGCTGGACTGCTTTGTGAGGTAATAATTGAACCACCTTGTGATTGTTGGTGATAATGACGTAACAATAGGAAGACATTGACGAATGTTCGAGTTCCCCATGTCACAATGGGGCGTCATGCATCGATGAGCGCGATGGATGGAGGTGCGCATGCGCACTTGGTTACCATGGCGATACATGTCAGTATGACGTCAACGAGTGTCAAAGCAACCCGTGTCGTCATGGAGGAACATGCGATGATGACGTAAAAGGGTGGGTTGTCGACGTCATAAGCATTATTTGAATGTAATTGTGACGATTCGCAGCTTCCATTGTTCGTGTACATCCGGTTTCACCGGGACGCTTTGTGACGTCAATATCGACGATTGTGTGAGCAATCCATGTATGAACAATGGCCATTGTGACGACAACATCAATGGCTTCTCGTGCTGGTGTCTTCCTGGATTCTCAGGTATGACGACACAATATGACGATATGACGTCACAAAGTGCATTGTTGCAGGTGAATTATGCGAAGAAGAGACAAACGAGTGTGAATCGAACCCGTGCGACAACAATGGGACGTGCGTCGATCTCAACAATGGATATCGGTGCGTCATCTTCTATGACCTGCACTTTAAACAATCGATGTTTCAACAGGTGTCATTGTTCGCCCGGATATGACGGTGACCACTGTGATGTAATAGTCCATGCTTGTGACGTCACGTCCTGTTTTAACGGCGGAAGTTGCGAGGAGAAAGAGGTCACGTGATTAACATCTGTATGGCTTCTCTGTAATCTTTTTTCGTCACTAGGGGTCGTACGAGTGCAACTGCCCAAGCGGTTTCGAAGGACGCTATTGTGACGTCAACATTAACGATTGTGACGCAGTAACATGTCATAATGGAGGATCGTGTGTTGATAAAATCGACGACTTTTGGTGTCTTTGTCGGGAGGGTTACAAAGGAAGGTATGGCGTCATCACATATAGTGTTCACGTCATCCATATAGGTGACGTCATCACACATAATGTCCACGTCATCGATATTAAATTTGTTCACAGGCTATGCAACGACACGAGTGAGGCTGACTGGAGTCGAACAATTGGTTATATGACGTCATTTTTGCCATGTGTCGTCATAATTCTTGTCGCCATCATAATCCTCATTGTTCTTTTGCGCGGGAAGAAACAATCTAAGGTGACTTGCTTGTTTGTAAATAATAGTAATTATCGACGTCATAATGTACAGGTGACGTCAGAAGAGATTGTAGCCAATCAGAAGCCAGTAAATGGCAAATTTCAACCAATCACCAACGGCTTCGCAACAATGTTGCCACAGGTGACGTCATCGAATTCAATTATTCCGTAAATGGTAATTGTTTCGACACACAGATGCACGGTTATTACGTCAATCCTGTGGGCAGCCAAGCGTATCCGGTAAACAACTCACAGCTCATGGTCTATGACGTGGATGATGACGTAATTACAGAAGCCAAACAGATCGCAGCTGAGCTACGGTAGGTCAAAGGTCACACAAGGGGAACTAATTTGCATAATTGTGGATTGTGTTCCAGGAACAAACCAACCACGTCGAAGCGAACGAAGGAGGAAAAACGAGAGAGAAACGAATTAAAGAGAAAAATGAGAGAAATGAAAAAAATGGGCGTCATGACGTCACCAAACAATAATCCGACGTCATCAACTCAACCGGAAGTGACAAAACACGAAAAATCGAGTCGAAGGAAATCATCGAACAAAGTCGTAAGTTTAATTGTGATCGAACAATAGAATCGAACTGACTATGTCGTCATAGAAGCAATACAATGACGATTGTGCGCCGAATTTTATACCGAGCCCGAAATTGACATCGAAATCATATAAAACAGGTGACTTTGTTACGTCATTGCTAAATGATTGTTGTTCATTGTGACGTAATTGCAGATAATGAACGATCGAGAAGAAAATCGGAAAAATCTCGAAAATATTCGACGAACAATGGACCAGTTATTACGTCACACAGGGAGGCAACCAAAATTTTAAACGGTGGAATTCAAAGTATTTGATCTCTATGTTGTACAAATATGTTTTTTATGACAAAAATATATTTCCAGGGGAACAAACGTTTTTCCTGAAAAATAACAATCCGTCGATTGTGAGCGAACAAACGTTTCAAGTCTCAAATAAGTATGACGTAATAATGGTGCAGTTATGCTCAGATTTTACTATTATGACGTCATACCAGGTTACAAAGCAAACCTCACCCTGGAATATCACGTGACCACACCATATATCAACCACGAGGTGTCGCCTCAGAGCAAAGAGGTAATATGTCATAAACGCAAGACGTCATAATAAGTATTGTTGCGTCACAGACGACCTACAATGCAAGAAGTTTCGAGAAGGAATGACGACGGTTCGAAAGTTGGTATCGAATATTTTATTTAAAGTTCAAAAGAATTAATTTCTCCAATTTAGGTCAGAACCGATGACAAAGAGCAATACTTACGTCACAAACCAACTAAGACGACGAAATTCTGACGTCACAATACAAAGTATCGCGCCCTCTTTCAGACTACCTCCGTCATAATAATATTCAACTTTGTGGATTCGTAGAATAAATAAAATATTAATAATCGTTGGGTGTTGAGGTATAATATGATTGGTTAAACTCAGGGATAATTTGCTTCAAAATAAAAAGCGAGTTACGTTTTGTTAAAAAGTCCATTTTACATAATTTTCGGCCTATGTTTCGAACCCGCAATGGGCTCGTCACCAAGACCGTATTTTATATTGAAAATGTATATGTATCGGTCGCGTTAACCATCCAGCCACACGACTAAAAAGTCCTTTACTGTTTCAAACACAACCAATCTGAAAACAATTTAAGAAAAATAGGATCGCGACTAAAAAAACAATAATCGTAAAACACCTTCGGCATAAAGTAGTTAATCTAAATAAAAGTTACCAACTTCTTTGCGAACGCCATAATAAGTATTAATTATACTTTACCAAACACTGGAGAAAAATTTTGCACACCAGCGTTTTTAAGTTGGAGTCCCCTGTGTAAATGTTAATTTATTTACCCTAGCTGTAATACCCTTATTGGTAACACTTGGATGAAAATAGAAATCATATTTAATCATAGAAATAGTATAATCAGGAAGCATGTGTTAACTGTTCACAATGAGTTGCTTGTTACGTAACAATCGAGTATTGAGGATGATTGGAAGTTGTAGAATCGCGTCGCGGTTGTACGGAAGTTTAGACATCGGACAATTCGAAGACGTCGCGAACAAAACGACTATGACGTTGGGATCTGAGGATAGTGACGTTGACCCGCTCTTCATTAGTGCCGTCTGCAAAGGAGGATTTATTTTCCGAGCAACGCGATTCCATTGTCCCATCACAATCGTACGTGACGTCATGTTCAAATGGCACGTTCACCGCGCAGAGGAAGTGACGTTTGAGAGCCTTGCTGTGTTCCGATTGGTCCATCCGAAGATTGACATGATGGTGATTGGGACGGGTGACGAGGCTGCTCCTGTGCGCCCTCATGTGCTGGAGAAGATGCGGAAGATGGGGATACTCTGCGAGGTCCAGGATACCAGGAACGCAGCGGGGACTTTTAATCTGCTCCGTGCCGAGCGAGGCCTCCTTGTGGCCGCGGCTCTCATACCGACTTCCGAAGATAAAGAAATGATTTTGCCGAAAGTTAAACGATATGAGATAGCATAAGCAGGATATGATGTCATAGGGCATGTGAGCACATTATGACCTCATAAATGGCCAGTGTCTCCATAAAATTGATTTATCCACTTTGCACTAAATTACAGATGAAACAAGGAAACTAATGAAACAATCCCTAGTGGAGGTTTCAACAACTTAACGTTGAATCCATTTGATCAGTTTTCTGTGGAAACTAGCGTTTTTTTTACTTCATCCCCATTTAAACTGAACGTGCATGCAAATTTTGTTACACTTTATCTAAGTACTGGTATAGCGATTTATCCAAAATAACAAAGTTTAGCGCCTGGCTCTGTATAACAATTAAAACCTCTCAGTTTGCAGAGAGTTTACCACGCAATGGATATAATGTCCACTGGAGGCAAAGCATATTCTAAAGTGTTAGTTCATAATTATTATTTTAAAAATATTTATGTTTTCTAGGAATTGTAGATTTGTGTAGTGAATATATTCATTATGGAAGGCACAGGAAGTGTGAAGAATATTCAAATTGATAGTTTGGTGAGTTGGCTTTGTTGCTTGGAAAACTGTGTTCGACGAAGAAGAAACGTTTGTCAAAACTCTTCCAACACATTGTATGCCAACCAAGGACTTCGTTGTAAATAGATCATGGCAAACAGAATAATAAGCCAAGTCTATAAGTTATTTTAAAGACAAATATACTGCGTTTACTTATCTAGGCATCTTTATTGTGTAATAAAATCTATATGACATACATAAAGATGACTAGACAAGAGATTATAATTGCACTTTATATTTGTACTTGCTTAAGAACAAAGTGATATCCGACATGGCGTTTTTCATAAACTTAATTTGACAGAATTTACTCAATATTGCAAATTCAAAAAGTAAAAAACAAATTTTATCGCTTGGTCCAACCCCCCACTAGGTGGTGCTGAAGATGGTGAAGCATTGTGAGGAGGACAGTGGAGGTCCGGAGCTCGTGCAGGGGGTGCTCCTCGGACTTGTGGTGGGTGATACACTAGAGGTCACTAACTGCTTCCCATTCCCACGAACCTCCGACACTTCGGATTTCGATGAAGGTTGGTATTTACGACATGTACTGTAGCGTGAGGTGGTTGGCAGCATGTAGTAAAATGGCGCTCTTTCCAATTCCTTTATTTGGTATTCAGTCGTAACTAACAATAACCTAAATAAATGCGAGATATTATAAAAAGGAAAATTGGAAAACTTACTACAAAATAATACCTAAGCAATTGCGATATTTCTTCTTGATAGCTCACTCCTATAATATTGGATTAAAACACCATAAATAACTTAAACGAAAACAACAAACCCAAACGTTTCAAAACGCATACCTTAATTATCATTCGCTAAAGAAAGTGCTGCCTCCTTGCAGCCGAACTCGAAAAGGACTATACAAATCGAAATGTTAAATTGCCAAGGACAAATTATAAAAAGAAAATGTTACAAAAGTAAACGAACCAAAAAACTACTGCAGCGGTGCAGTAACATGGCTCTCCAAAACAAATTTAAAAAAACAAAGATGGTACTCGCTAAAAGTTTGTTGGCACATTAAACAACTCATTCGGATATCATCATGTGGTGTGAGTGAACTTCAACCATGGCTCACCAATCGGTAACATCAGGTGTATTACTATGTTACACACTAACCCCCCCCACAGTGCAATACCAGATGGACATGATGCGATCGTTACGTCACGTCAACATCGACCACCTCCACGTGGGTTGGTACCAATCATCGTATCACGGCAACTTCATCAATCGAGCGTTCTTCGACTCCCAGTTCTCCTACCAGTCTTCCATCGAGGAATCGGTTGTCCTCATATACGACCCCCTCAAGACCACCCACGGGAGCCTCTCGTTGAAGGCGTTCCGCTTGACCCCCAAGATGATGGGCTTGTACGACCAGCGTCAGTTTAATTACGATGTGTGAGTGAAATACTTTGGGTTTTTCTGATTGATAAGATTAAATTTTTAATGTTTTAATTCATAAAACAAAGACTACCAATACCTCCCTATTGTTTGAAGAGATTTGTACCTCGTTGGGGCATTTTTAAGTTTGTGTTATAAATGAACATAGTGTTACATCCTTTTGTTACAAATTCTGTAATAAGGACACCAAACAAATGTTTAAGGAGAATTCCACAACATACCAGGACTGCGAGTATTCCAACTTCCAGTTATCTGCGATTAGCATTGAAACCTAGCTACTTGGTTGTTTTTGTGTCCCTGGGCAAGGCACTTTACGGACATTGCCTGAACCCAGTGGATTAATGAGTTCTACCATATTGAAGGAACGTCTATCATACACAACACTCATACACAACACTGCAAAAGCTCCGGTAACCCGACGGTGGGCGCGAGATGATCTGACGATTGCCCATGTGTTAACACCCTTGGTTTTCACATTCACTGGGATAAAACATGAATATACCATACCTATTATTTTTGTATTTCAAAACCCCCTCATTCCCACAGGATAAAGAAGGAGGGGTTGGGGTTCAATGACATGTACGAGGAAGTCCCCGTGAACATTCGCAACTCACCCCTCATGTCCATGCTCACCCTCAAACTGGGGAAGGAGGACCCAACACCAAAGAGGGTGGATTACCTCAATCTATCACACAGGTGGGTGATGTGTGGGTCGTTGTGGGTAACATAGGGGGGTTGGTGAAAGGAACAGGGGTTTAAATACCAGTGAGAAAAGAACATAGGATCATATAATTGGAGCTCAATGTCAGGAACAAACTCATATGGTTGTTAACATGGGAAACATAACCATGAATACGTACGACTCCGCAGAATAATCGCCAGCTCGCCATTAACAATACTTTTTATCATCGTATGTAAGCCAAATGACATTTATGATGTCATGGTTGCAAAGACTCACAATTGCAATGTACCAACTCCCTCCCACCCCCTAATACTTCATTAGCTCAACACTTCTTTATCTCACAGTGTTGTGTCTTTAAATCACAC
>CH000040.1:922243-939358 GCA_000149265.1 Ciona savignyi | reverse complement strand
ATTTCTTTTTACAATCAATGTGTAACCATTCCGTTCTATAATGTTTTTTTGCCATTTTTTTATCCATCATGTAATTTAAATTGTAAGTACAATACATAATACAAATTTAAATATTCATTTGTTTAACATATAATGACACTAGAAAGTGTGGAAAACATGGCAGTGAGATAATGTGTGGCTACTATAAAAAATAATTAAAACACATTTATTACACTTTTAGATATGCCCATCTTTAATATTTTTAGTGGTTGGCATGCATTTTTATTGTCTTATTATTTCAGTACATATGCCATGCTTTCCGGACTATTACATAACAGAAGTATGGGTTGAAAATATTTCAAGTAAAACTAAGTTTTACGCTTTTCATATGTGTTGGCATAGTTATTTGCAAATCAAGATTAAATCCATTTAAATCATATTTAAAAAAAAAATTAAGTGTAAACTATTATTTTCTGATAAACTTCACCTTTATCATTTTCGTTTCTTTCGTCTGATTTCATTTTATGCTTTTTCCTTTTCTCTTCTTTATTACTTTTTTGTTTTTTGTGTCGTTTGTGTTTTTTATTTGAAACCGGAGGAGGTTTGATGGATAACGTCTCTTCATCCTCATCATCTAATGCATTTGGTCCCCTGGAGGAATGGGGGGTTGGATGTGGGGGGGGAATCACTGCTCATGTTATAACCATGAATGGTTTACATGGTGAGTAACAAAAGCCGAATGGCTTACGTCGAGATGTTTATTTGGGCAATACGTAAAGAAAGGAAAGCGGAAAAGAGGGAAACTGCTTTTTAAAACTATCCAAACTAATTTTAACCCTGTCCTAAACACCAATTTTAACCCCAAAACTAACCTTAACTCCAACCCCATGTTTAAAACTAACTTCAATGCTGTAATGGTCATTTTGTTAAATGCAGTTTTCATCCTTCCCGTTTTCGCTGCTTTCAGTTTTTACCATGTTGAAGCCTTGAACAAAATACACAGAAAACCACAACCCAGTACATAATGATATAACCCATCCCACTCATTTTAGTGATAAAAATACATTGTGCTTATAGTGTGTTGTCCCGCACTGGTGCCCCACATATTAGTGACCGATATTTCCACTATATGTTTAAAATTTAGTACTAGAACCATAAATTTGGCAATGCGATATGTAGAATTCGGTAGCACGCTTAAATTTTTTCATAAAATACACATTTACAGGCGAACTTTTATTACATTTATTTTATCGGAAGGATAAATATAATAAAAAAACGTCAATAGAACTATTAATTAAATTGGCACAAAAGTTAAAATAGGTTAAACAACATAGCAGGGTATAACAATTTAACTAAAATAATAATTAAGTATGTTTAGGCTATTTTATGGCGTGTTTCGAACTTACCGTTTTTCGCCTCGCATTGGTTCGTTACTGTCTAATTCCCCTTCTTCCATTTGATAAATTGATTGACGGTAAATTACGAATCAAAAGAGACAATTAGACTACAATATTAAGTTAAGTTTGGTTTTCCAGTCCTATTAATTCGGGGCCTATGGATAAAATTTTTAGATTCAATATTTTTACGAAGATACGCGCTCTTGAAACGTTTCGAAGTTTTGCTGAATGAACCAATACCCCGAGGCCAAATTCCAAAGTCGTTTCGACAAATCAGGATTATATTTGATGATGTTATTTTTTTTATTTTACAAATCTAACTATCAAAATTTACACAACAATAAAATCAACTCGAAATCATAATATATTATTTATAGGTTAATTATTTTTTTTAATTAAATACATTAACCGCGTTTGGAAACAGGGTTGTGACCGCACAGTTAACCGATTCCTATGCTAAGTCCTATACCAAAAACAGTGTTAGTTACGAGCCTATCATGCATTTGACAATTGTTCCATTAAACAATTTCTTTTGTGTTTGTAAAAAAGTTATAATAAGGGCAACCGTTAGACTACATAGCACCCAACTTAGGAATGCCGGGAGCTGTTGCAGTGTGTTGTGTATGATTACGACGTTACCTCAATTTGCTACCCATGGCATTTTGTTTGAAGTTCAGTCTACGAAAACCGAACTTTTTCGACCAAAACCATAGTAAACCACAGTGTCCTACCGATAAGCGTGGTTGGTTAGTGCGTCGCTTTTCAGCGAAAGAATTTCAGGTCCAACTGGTCGTTAGCTCGTCAGTTGTTTCCCTTTGGCGTGGCACTTGACAGACATTGCCGTGACCGCAATAATTAACGGATTCTATTAAATTAAAGGAATGTCTAAATCACCCAGCACAACAAAAGCTCCGGCAACCCGACGTTGGGCGCGAGGCAATTTGATGATTACCCGTGTGATAGCACCCCTTGTATTTTTTTTATTTACGAAGATAAACATGAATAACCCATTAGTTATAACCTATTAATCGACCATGGATATAGATATGGTCTTCCCATGTACTTGCCCAAGAACAAAAATCACCGACCACAACATAAATACGGCAGTGTACACGTTGCTCGTATGTTAACCCTCTTTGGTTTTCCCATTTACGGGAATAAACATAAATATACTACTGGCGACTTTAGTTTGTTTCGTATTTTTAGCGAGCAAGTTTCGTAGGCCTAGCCATGATGGGGCGTCAATAAGAGCGTTTTTCTACAAAAGTAAACCATTCGGCCACACAACCGTACCATTGCCGATATTAGTTATTCTGGGAGAAATATAGAATAGGATATTCATGTTTAACCCCATGATGGGAAACCCAAGGAGGTTAACACACGGGCAATCATCAGATTACCTCGCGCCCACCGTCGGGTTACCGGAGCTATTGCAGTATGTTATATATGATAGACATGTTCCTTCAATTTAGTAGAACCCATTAATCCGCTGGGTTCAGGCAATGTCCGTAAAGTGCCTTGCCCAAGGACACAACCGACTAGCAGCGACCAGTTTGTAAATCATCATGTTCTTTATTTGCAGCATATATTATTTGCTGGTGAATGAAATATACGTAGCCTATTAAGCAGAAAATTCATTAAAATGATTTTTACCATATTTGTCGCGTTTATTACGAACCAAAGTGCGTTAACCACGTCTTCTGCATAATACACGCATCAGTGACGTAATAATTCAATAATGAGGTCATTATGTTATACGTACTGGAATGCTAGATAAAGAAGATTATTACGAAATATACAAAGTAAAAAAACAAACAAGTTTTAATAAAATAAGATAAAACTCTCCAGTTTTTGGGGTAAATAAAAATAATTTCTTGTATTGCCATACAAAAGTAATGTAGTTTATCACAATTGATAAAAATACACTTTTGAGTCATGTTTTTTTTATATTTAAAGTATTGTAAAAAACATAAATCAATATAATAATGAAACGTTTAAATCTTTCAAATTGCCGCAAATTTATTAGCTGATGAAAACCTTTTGAGAATTTGAACGAACAACGTAACTGAGAATAACAAACAAATTAAGATGAGTGTTCCTGCTACCACTGGGTTACTTGATAACTTGGGTAACAATTCAACTGGTTCTTCTGAAACGAGTTAAACAGAAAGAAAAAAATATTAATAACTGAATGTGTACAAAAATGTAATCTAAAAGTCCGACTGATTAGCTTGATGGGTTACTGCAACGCCTTTCAGCCTGAGGTTGCAGGTTTGAAACTGATCGCTAGCTAGTCGGTTGTGTCATTGGGCAAAGCAATTTACGTACATTGCTAAAAACCAGTGGAATGATGGGTTCAACTACCTTGAAGGAACGTGTGAATCATACACAACACACTGCGATAGCTCCGGTAACCCGACGGTTGGCGCGAGGTGATCTGACGATTGCCGTGTGGTAACACACTTGCGTCACCCAGTACTGATGATCTATTGCAGTGTGTTGTGTATGATTGAGACGTTCCTTCAATTTGGTAGAACCCATTAATCCACTGGGTTCAGGCAAATGTCCGTAAAATGCCTTGAAAGGCGTTGCACTAAAAGGGGGAGCTGGCTTTATAAGGTTGAAGTAAAAATAAGCGTTTGCAAACACACTTAATAAATTCACCTGTGCAACTGTGTTGGTCATCGGAGAGTATGAAGCCAGGTCGGCAGATACATGACGATGGTTTGTCTGTGTAAGTGACGCACATATGTTCGCAACCCCCGTTGTGCTGTGGGGTTAAATGGTGTTTGGGTTATGGGTCGCTTGTGGGTGTGGTTACATACGTGATTGAGTCGTGGATAGATAACAAAATGAGAAGAAAGCGAAATTCGTTACATCACACCTAAAATCCATTCATTTATTTACTTTCGGCATATTTGGACGTGGCCGCCAAACCTATTTCTTAGAATCAAACGGAGGACTTGTTGACTGAAATAGCTAGGCGGTTCCAATCTAACGAATTACAGTATCATATTCTATCCTAATACCTTGGGTTAACAGTCAAATAATCGGAGCCTATACAATATATTGTAAATTTTGTCCTTTTTTTATGAAAATCAGTTGTCAGTTTGGTTTCCATACCTGCTCGCATCGTATTTGGGTCGGGTCTATTATGTAGATTGGTCCAGCAGTGAGTTGGGTGGTTTGGTAGGAATCTTGTGTGACTGCGCGTCGTCGTTTGCCATTGGTACAAGTCTAAAATGTGGGGGGGGTCATAAGGGGATATATTGGTGGAAACCATTAATCTACTGGGTTTAAGGAATATCTGGAAAGTGCCTTGCCCAAGATATGCACGTAACTAAAGCCTGGTTTGTGCTTAGTTTTCCGTACTCACAGGGGTAATCGTCAGATCACCTTGCGCCCATCATTGGGTTACCAAAGCTATTGCAGTGTGTTGTGTATGATTTACACGTTCCTTTAATTTAGAACCCTTTAATCCACTGGGTTCAGCCAATGTCCGTTAAGTGTCTTGCCCAAGGACACAACCATATACCTAGCAACCAGTTTTAAACCTGCAACCCTTCGGCTGAAAGGCGACGCACCAATCCACCAGACTAATCTATCGCAACCAAACTCACAGTTCGCTCGACGGGGCAGTTCGCCTCCTGTGTGCTGCACACACGTGCCTCACACGTCACATAGATCTCCTGTACCACTGGTTTGTTCCACAGGAACGCTTCGAAGTGGAATCGAAATTTATCGAGATCGGGGGCGTCAAGGGAAGCACCGACGTCACTGGTTGTCGGACAACTGCGTGAAATCTTCGGTTGAGTGTCGACCGGTTGTTATATAGTTAGTTAGAGCGTTTGGTTAGTAGGTTAGTCGTTAAATAGTTAGCGTTTGGTTAGTTGGATAATAGGTTAGTCGTTATATAGTTAGGTAGAGCGTTTGGTTAGTTGGATAGTAGGTTAGTCGTTAAATAGTTAGTTTGAGCGTTTGGTTAGTTGGATAATAGGTTAGTCGTTATATAGTTAGGTAGAGCGTTTGGTTAGTTGGATAATAGGTTAGTCGTTAAATAGTTAGTTTGAGCGTTTGGTTAGTTGGATAGTAGGTTAGTCGTTATATAGTTAGTTAAAGCGTTTGGTTAGTTGGATGGTAGGTTAGTCGTTATATAGTTAGTTAGAGTGTTTGGTTAGTTGGATAGTAGGTTAGTCGTTATATAGTTAGTTAGAGTGTTTGGTTAGTTGGATAGTAGGTTAGTCGTTAGATAGTTAGTTAGAGCGTTTGGTTAGTTGGATAGTAGGTTAGTCGTTAGATAGTTAGCGTTTGGTTAGTTGGATAGTAGGTTAGTCGTTATATAGTTAGTTAGAGCGTTTGGTTAGTTGGATAGTAGGTTAGTCGTTAGATAGTTAGCGTTTGGTTAGTTGGATAGTAGGTTAGTCGTTAGATAGTTAGTGTTTGGTTAGTTGGATAGTAGGTTAGTAGTTATATAGTTAGTTAGAGCGTTTGGTTAGTTGGATAGTAGGTTAGTCGTTAGATAGTTAGCGTTTGGTTAGTTGGATAGTAGGTTAGTCGTTATATGGTTAGTTAGAGCGTTTGGTTAGTTGGATAGTAGGTTAGTGTCGTAATTTCAGTTGAACACCTTACGCACGCCCGTGTTGGCAATAATTATTTATCCGCCGCTTCTGTGTGTTCGACCTCTGCTATATATTTTGTGGCACATTTACTTTACTGTTTAGTGGAAGCTGACTGTTCTTATATTGTTATTATATTGCGTTTCCTTTTTGTTTCAGATTAACAGTCAATTAAACCTTAATAAATGAGGATTACGACAATTTAATTGACTGTTAATGTTAAATGGATATAATTTTTAAGACCTGAACGATTCGATGCTGATGCTAACTCGCCAGATTCAAGCAAGAAATGGAAGCATTGGTTTCGAACATTCTCGAATTATATCGACAGCCTGGAGGGAATCACATCGGCAAGAAAGTTGAATATCCTCATAAATCACGTGGATGTCAGCGTTTATGAGTATATCAACGAATCCTCCACATACGACGACGCCATAGCGAGTTTAAATGGTATCTATGTGAAGCCAATAAATGAAGTCTTCGCTAGATATCAACTTGCCATTCATAAGCAGAAATTGGAGCAGACTCTAGACGATTACTTTCAACAACTGAAGAAATTAAGCAACGATTGCAACTTTACTGCCGTTTCAGCTGCACAGTATCGTCAAGAAGCTATTCGTGACGCATTTATATCAGGAATTCATTCTAATTACATCAGGCAACGATTGCTTGAAAGCGAAAATTTAGATTTACAAACCATATTTGACAAAGCACGTTCGTTGGACGTTGCTCAAAGAAATTCAGAACAAATTGCCACCGCTCATTTACCAATTAACGAAACCGCAGTCATTTCAGCAGCTATAAAGAAGAATCGCCCCATAGAAGCCAATGATTATGCAGCAGCGGCAAATCAAAGATGTTACTTTTGTGGAAACAGTCGGCATTATCGAAAATTCTGTCCCGCAAAGGATGCGACTTGTAGTAGATGCCATAAGGTTGGTCACTTTGCCAAAGTTTGCCGTTCATCCCCTTACCACAATCAAAATACATCAGCCGCTGTGAGTAATTCTACATTAATGGGTACTTCAACGTTACTTAAGTCCAGAAACCGAACAAATGTAGGAATTAAACTTAACGGAACACCTCTAAACGCCCTCATCGACACCGGCTCAACGAACAGCCACGTTAGTAGTGACGTAGCAAAGCGACTTAATCTTACTGCATCGGGAGAACGCACACATATTGGTTTAGCTGTAAAGGGATGTTCTTCCCGAAGTCTGGGATCCAGTGTGGCGACTGTAGAAGTACTTCAAAGGACTTATAAAAACATACCTTTATGTATTGTTGACGGGCTATTAACAGACGTTGTTCTTGGACAGGATTTTATGGAACAGCATGAGAGTGTCAATATACACTTTGGTGGATTAAAACCGTCATTATACCTTGGAGCATTGCAGTCACTTAAGTGCCCATTGCCTCCAAGATTGTTTGACTACATGACACCGGACTGTCACCCTGTAGTTACAAAATCACGACGACATGCTGACAGCCCATTCATAGCAGAGGAAACAAAAAGACTGCTTAGTGAAGGCATTATAGAACCCAGTAATTCTCCTTGGAGAGCCCAAGTTGTAATAACTACAAATGAAAACCATAAAAAACGAATGTGTATTGATTATAGTCAGACTGTGAACAAATTCACACAACTCGATGGTTATCCACTGCCCCGCATGCAAGACGTTGTAGAAAAAGTTGCCAAGTTCTGCATATTCACAACACTTGATTTAAAAAACGCTTACCATCAAGTTGAACTACCCAAAGACGTCCGGCTTTACACAGCTTTTGAAGCATGTGGTAAATTATATCAGTTTACAAGACTTCCGTTTGGTTTAAAAAATGCAGTCCCATGCTTTCAGCGCATTATCAATGATATAATCGAGAAGTATGATTGTAAAGGAACTATTGCATACCTCGACAACATAACCATCGGCGGTAAAACACAAGAGGAACACGATTCAAACTTAAAGAAGTTTCTCAAGGTAGCAGAGCCCTGCAATTTAACCTTAAACGAGAACAAGTGCACTTATTCAACTGATACAATCGATCTGCTTGGCTACAGAATATCGAAAGATGGTTTACAGCCTGATCCAGAACGCGTTAAATCACTATTGGAGATACCAGCACCGCAAAATGCCAAGTCATTGCAAAGGATCATCGGCATGTTCGCATATTACGCTCGATGGATTCCTAAATACTCTGATAATATTAAGCCGTTGCTTGACGCCAAAGAGTTTCCTCTATCTCGTAATGCTATAAATGCGTTCAATACACTAAAAGGGACATTAAGTAAAGTGACTCTTGGAATTATAGATGATGACCTACCATTTACTGTCGAAACAGATGCATCGGATGTGGCTGTTTCAGCAACTTTAAAACAAAAAGGTAGGCCTGTGGCGTTTTGGTCTAGAACCTTAAGTCGAAGTGAACTCTCGCCACTCGAGCATCGAGAAAGAAGCGACCGCCATAATAGAGGTTGTACGGAAATGGAGTCATTTCCTACAGCGGAGGCGCTTCAACTTGGTCACTGATCAGAAATCCGTTGCGTTTATGTACGATGTCCAGAAACACGGAAAAATTAAAAATGATAAAATATTACGGTGGCGAATGCAACTGGCCCAGTACGACTATGACATTGTGTATAGAGCTGGCAAATATAACTCCGCGCCTGACACACTGTCACGAGCGTTTTGTGCTGGTATGAGACATTGTTCTTTAAGCGATATACACACCCACTTATGTCACCCAGGGGTAACAAGGTTATATCACTTTATTAAGACGAAAAACCTGCCGTATACGCTTGAAGAAATTCGACGATCAGTAGCGGATTGCTCTGTTTGTGCTGAAATCAAACCAAATTTCCACAAGCCACAATCTGTGCCTTTAATTAAAGCAACTCAGCCATTTGAGAGGCTTAGCATCGATTTTAAAGGACCTTTGCCGTCAGTTACTAAAAACTATTACATACTTACAGTAACCGATGAATTTTCTCGGTTCCCCTTCGCATTTCCATGTCCCAACATGGAAAGTAAAACGGTAATCCAATGCTTAAATCAATTGTTTACCATTTTCGGCTTGCCGTCATACGTGCATTCGGATCGGGGAAGTTCCTTCATGTCGAAGGAATTTGTTGTTTACCTCAACAATCGGGGAATATCTACAAGTAACCCGTCCATCTATAATCCTCGCGGGAATGGGCAATGTGAAAGGTATAATGGAATCATTTGGACAGCGGTAAAACTTGCTTTAAAATCTAAGAACTTGCCAATTAATAACTGGCAATTAGTTTTACCAGATGTGTTGCACTCAATTCGTTCTTTGTTATGCACAGCTACGAATGCAACACCACATGAACGAATGTTCAACTACCATCGCCGTTCATCATTTGGTTCTTCCGTTCCAACTTGGTTAAGCAATCCAGGACCGGTTTTGCTGAAGCGTCACGTACGACATAGTAAACACGACCCACTGGTGGGCGGCCGTGAGACTACAGTGTCAACCAGAGATCTGGCGCCCACGGGTCAAAGAACTGGAACAGAACTGATTGAAACGCCCGCTGAGGGTTTACCAGTACCAGAAGCAAATTTACAGCCGGAGGAATTGACGAATGAGTCTAACGCACATAACACAATGGACGAAACGGTCGAATTAAACAACACCAAATCAAATGAAGATAACCCCTCTGGGTTACGTCGTTCGACCCGACAAACGAAGAAACCCGACAGACTGACGTACTATTAAATATTAATTTGTTGAAGTGTTTTTATTTAGACGGGGAGAGTGTCGTAATTTCAGTTGAACACCTTACGCACGCCCGTGTTGGCAATAATTATTTATCCGCCGCTTCTGTGTGTTCGACCTCTGCTATATATTTTGTGGCACATTTACTTTACTGTTTAGTGGGAGCTGACTGTTCTTATATTGTTATTATATTGCGTTTCCTTTTTGTTTCAGATTAACAGTCAATTAAACCTTAATAAATGAGGATTACGACAGTTAGTCGTTAGATAGTTAGTTAGAGCGTTTGGTTAGTTGGATAGTAGGTTAGTCGTTAGATAGTTAGCGTTTGGTTAGTTGGATAATAGGTTAGTCGTTAAATAGTTAGCGTTTGGTTAGTTGGATAATAGGTTAGTCGTTATATAGTTAGGTAGAGCGTTTGGTTAGTTGGATAGTAGGTTAGTCGTTATAAAGTTAGCGTTTGGTTAGTTGGATAATAGGTTAGTCGTTAAATAGTTAGCGTTTGGTTAGTTGGATAATAGGTTAGTCGTTATATAGTTAGGTAGAGCGTTTGGTTAGTTGGATAGTAGGTTAGTCGTTATATAGTTAGTTGGATAGTAGGTTAGTCGTTATATAGTTAGTTAGAGTGTTTGGTTAGTTGGATAGTAGGTTAGTCGTTATATAGTTAGTTAGAGTGTTTGGTTAGTTGGATAGTAGGTTAGTCGTTAAATAGTTAGTTAGAGTGTTTGGTTAGTTGGATAGTAGGTTAGTCGTTAAATAGTTAGCGTTTGGTTAGTTGGATAATAGGTTAGTCGTTAAATAGTTAGCGTTTGGTTAGTTGGATAATAGGTTAGTCGTTATATAGTTAGTTAGAGCGTTTGGTTAGTTGGATAGTAGGTTAGTCGTTATATAGTTAGTTAGAGTGTTTGGTTAGTTGAATAGTAGGTTAGTCGTTAAATAGTTAGGGTTTGGTTAGTTGGATAATAGGTTAGTCGTTAAATAGTTAGCGTTTGGTTAGTTGGATAATAGGTTAGTCGTTATATAGTTAGGTAGAGCGTTTGGTTAGTTGGATAGTAGGTTAGTAGTTATATAGTTAGTTAGAGTGTTTGGTTAGTTGGATGGTAGGTTAGTCGTTAAATAGTTAGCGTTTGGTTAGTTGGATAGTAGGTTAGTCGTTAAATAGTTAGCGTTTGGTTAGTTGGATAATAGGTTAGTCGTTAAATAGTTAGCGTTTGGTTAGTTGGATAATAGGTTAGTCGTTAGATAGTTAGTTAGAACGTTTGGTTAGTTGGATAGTAGGTTAGTCGTTAGATAGTTAGTTAGAACGTTTGGTTAGTTGGATAGTAGGTTAGTCGTTATATAGTTAGTTAGAGCGTTTGGTTAGTTGGATAGTAGGTTAGTCGTTATATAGTTAGTTAGAGTGTTTGGTTAGTTGGATAGTAGGTTAGTCGTTAAATAGTTAGTTAGAACGTTTGGTTAGTTGGATAGTAGGTTAGTCGTTAGATAGTTAGTTAGAACATTTGGTTAGTTGGATAGTAGGTTAGTTGTTATATAGTCGGTTAGTTAGTATACTCGAGTAAAGTCGAGTCATTCATATATTGTGACTCGAGTCAAATCAAGTCATTCATATATTCTGACTCGAGTCAAGTCATCTATATATTCTGACTCGAGTCAAATCAAGTCATTCATATATTCTGACTCGAGTCAAGTCAAGTCATTCAAATATTCTGACTCGAGTCAAGTCATTCATATATTCGGACTCGAGTCAAATCAAGTCATTCATATATTCGGACTCGAGTCAAGTCAAAAATGTGACAACGTAATTACCCATCCAGTATAATCCTTTCCTTGATATCTGGGTTGACTGGTGCAGTATTGGACAGCCAACATTTGACCGCCTGTATGAGTAAAATACATTTTATTGTTCAGCTGTTTAAAATGAAATTAATTTGGTATATTAGAGAAATTATATCATTTGTGATTAGGTTGATTGATCAGTGTGTGTGGATTAGTGCGTCTCCTTTCAGTCGGAAGGATTGCAGGTTCAAAACTGGTCGCTTGTGTCCTTGGGCAAGGCACTTAACGGAAATTGTCTGAACCCAGCGGAATAATGGTTTCTACAAAATTGAAGGAACGTGTGAATCATACACAACACACTGCAATAGCTCCGGTAACCCGACGGTAGACGCGAGGTGATCTGACGATTGCCCGTGTGTTAACACCCTTGGTTTTTCCATTCACGGCGACAAAACACGAACATCGCATCCACTTACATCTACTCGATAATTGACGATATTTGCCAATATCTCCAACCCCACATACACCTTATCTGGCACGTTGATGACAGCACCGGGCGAATGTACAGCGGTGTAGTTTTGGTCGGAATAAAGTTTGATTCCAACATTAAACACCCCAGTCTGGTGGCCAGTGCTTATCCTCACAGCACTAGGAGCGGATTTGAGAGAATTAAGTGAGGGAATTATAAAAAAGTTTAGTTTATTTTTTTGTTTCCATGGAAAATGCATTATGAAACCACGCAACACAATTTATAAAACATCTAATTAGACAATTACCGGATATCGCCCGAACCCAGCAGATTAATGGGTTCTACTTAATTAATAGAAAATTTAAATGGTACACAACACACTACAATAGCTCCGGTAACCCGACGGTGGGCGCGAGGTGATCCGGCGATTTCCCGTGTGCTAACCCCCTTGGTTTTCCCATCCACGGGGATAAACATGAATATCCTATGACTTACCTCGCAACTGGCTGTAATTGATTGGAGCTAACTGTGTAATCCAGCGGGTACGAACATGTGAACGCAACACGTATATCATCCACGTAATGAATCCTTGAACCAGATATCCTGTAGTTCGGCAGAGTTCGTATTGTGTAGGTGTAGTCAATGTGGGTCGAATTTGACTGAAAAATACCTTTTGTTTTAGATAGGATTAGAAAGTTTATCCCTTCGTATTGGAAAACGCTAATAAAACACAGGCAATCGTGTGCCCACCCCTGATTATATAATAGGATATGATAAGCTATTTATGTTTGTCCTTTTAAACGGGAAAAAAAGACGGTCAACACACGGGCAATCGTCAGATCACCTCGCGCCCACCGTCGGGTCACCGGAGCTATTGTAGTGTGTTGAGTATGATTCACATGCGATCAAAATAAATAAACCACACTGAAGGTCGTACCATTGTTTCAGCTCCACAAACATCCAAGTCCCCAGTAATCCTGTAGACCAGATCACTTCGGTTTGTCTCGGTGTAAAGATTCGGGATGCATCTCCGTGGGACTTCAAATCGATTAACTTCACCAGTCGCGTTTGTTATTACCAACTCTTGTAGCAACTCCAACCCCAAGCCCACAAGTGTGCAGCGGTTTATCCTGGTATGATATGGGATGTATAGGACATTTATAAGATATGGAATTGGATAGGATACGATAGTCATGTTTATCCCCGTGAATGGGAAAACCAAAGGGGTTATCACACGGGCAATCGTCAGATTACCTCGCGTCCACCGTCGGGTTACCGGAGCTATTGCAGTGGGTTGTGTATAATAGGCACGTTCCCTTAATTTGGTAAAACCCATTAATCCGCTGGAAAGAGGATTTATAGGACATTTATTATACATGGCATCGAATATATAGGACATTTATAAGACATGGCATAGGATATATAAGACATTTATAAGACATGGCATAGGATATAGGACAATTATAAGATATCGCATAGGATATGGTACATTTATAAGACATGGCATAGTATATAGGACATTTATAAGACATGGCATAGGATATAGGACATTTATAAGACATGGCATAGGATATGTGACATTTATAAGACATGGCATAGAATATGGGACATTTATAAGACATGGCATAGTATATGGGACATTTATAAGACATGGCATAGAATATGGGACATTTATAAGACATGGCATAGTATATAGGACATTTATAAGACATGGCATAGGATATAGGACATTTATAAGACATGGCATAGGATATGTGACATTTATAAGACATGGCATAGAATATGGGGCATTTATAAGATATGGATTTGGATAGGATAGGATAGTCATGTTTATCCCCGTGAATGGGAAAACCAAAGGGGTTATCACACGGGCAATCGTCAGATTACCTCGCGTCCACCGTCGGGTTACCGGAGCTATTGCAGTGGGTTGTGTATAATAGGCACGTTCCCTTAATTTGGTAAAACCCATTAATCCGCTGGAAATAGGATTTATAGGACATTTATTATACATGGCATCGAATATATAGGACATTTATAAGACATGGCATAGGATATAGGACATTTATAAGACATGGCATAGGATATGGGACATTTATAAGACATGGCATAGAATATGGGACATTTATAAGACATGGCATAGAATATAGGATATTTATAAGACATGGCATAGTATATAGGACATTTATAAGACATGGCATAGAATATGTGACATTTATAAGACATGGCATAGAATATGGGACATTTATAAGACATGACATAGAATATGGGACATTTATAAGACATGGCATAGAATATGGGACATTTATAAGACATGGCATAGAATATGGGACATTTATAAGACATGGCATAGAATATGGGACATTTATAAGATATCGCATAGGATATGGTACATTTATAAGACATGGCATAGTATATAGGACATTTATAAGACATGGCATAGAATATAGGACATTTATAAGACATGGCATAGGATATGTGACATTTATAAGACATGGCATAGAATATGGGACATTTATAAGACATGGCATAGAATATAGGATATTTATAAGACATGGCATAGTATATAGGACATTTATAAGACATGGCATAGAATATGGGACATTTATAAGACATGGCATAGGATATAGGACATTTATAAGACATGGCATAGGATATGTGACATTTATAAGACATGGCATAGGATATGTGACATTTATAAGACATGGCATAGAATATGGGACATTTATAAGACATGGCATAGAATATGGGACATTTATAAGACATGGCATAGAATATGGGACATTTATAAGACATGACATAGAATATGGGACATTTATAAGACATGGCATAGGATATAGGACATTTATAAGACATGGCATAGGATATGTGACATTTATAAGACATGGCATAGGATATGTGACATTTATAAGACATGGCATAGAATATGGGACATTTATAAGACATGGCATAGAATATAGGATATTTATAAGATATGGTATATAATATAGGATATTTATAAGACATGGCATAGGATATGGGATATTTATAAGACATGGCATAGGATATAGGATATTTATAAGATATGGTATAGAATATAGGATATTTTATAGACATTTTACCTTGCGACCACTTTTCGATGTTTGCACGTGACTCTTAAATTGTAAAGTTTTAACAACTCTACTGTGTCTGTTGTGTCTACCAGTCCTAGGGAGGTGTTGCACGTCTGGACTGCAAAATGTTGTGTACATCATTTATTATTCAGTTGGTTAGCTTGATAGGTAGCCATCCGACTATTAGCTTTGATCCGACCCATAAGCTTAGTGGATTATTGCATCACCTTTCAGCCAAAGGGTTGTAGACTCGAAACTGGTAGCTAGCTAGTCGGTTGTGTCCTTGGGAAAGGCACTTAACGGACATTGCCTGAACCAAGCGGATTAAAGGGTTTTACCAAAAAGTGTAAACCATACACAACACACTGCAGTAGCTCCGGTAACCCGACGGTGGGCACGAGGTGATCTGACGATTGCTTGTGCGTTAACCTCCTTGGTTTTCCCATTCACGAGGATAAACATAAAAATCCTTGTGTTTTCATGGTGAAAACCAAAAATAAACTAACCCTTTCTGAGATTAGCTTGACTGACAGCAGCTAGCCCAAGAGGCTCCGCGATTTCGGAATCATTTCGAGTAAGAGAAGCAAGCTTTGTTGACCAGCATTGACCACAGGATAAACCGGAATCAAACTCGAACTCTTCCAATACTCCCAAGTTCTGGGATAACGTGGTGCAATTGCAGTTTCTGTGGTGAAATAGGGTAGGGTTAGATATGTTGTATGAGAGAATAGAGTATTCATGTTTATCCCTGTGAAAGGGAAAACCAAGAGTGTTGTTATCTTAGAGGCCACCGTCAGATTACCTTGCTTCCACGGCAGAGTTACCGGAGTTATTACAGTGTGTTGTGTAAGATTGAGACGTTCCTTTTAAAGAAAGAAAAAAAAAGAAAGGGTATGCGGTAATTATAAGAGTAATTTCGTATTACTTCTTGGGTCATTTTTACTTTCATATACTTAGTTTAAGGTTTTGTAATACAAAGGTTTTATAAAAGGTTTGTCCGGTAGGTTAGTCTAGTGGTTAAGTGCGTCGCATTTTTAGCCGAAGGGTCGCTAGCTAGTCCGCTATGTCTTTGGGCCAGGCACTTTACGGACATTGCCTGAACCCAGCGAATTAATGGGTTCTACCATATTGAAGGAATGTGTCTATCATATACAACACACTGCAATAGCTCCGGTAACTCGACGGTGGGCGCGAGGTGATCTGACGATTGCCCGTGTGTTAACCTCCTTGGTTTTTCCATTCATGGGGATAAACATGAATATCCTCCTAAGATATGACGTACGTGCAAATGACGTCTTCCTGTATGAAATCGACGACGCTGTCGATATCGGTCTGTGTTACGTCATCAGGGTTGACTTGGATGGCGGAGGCAGCTAACGCGACAACTTCGGTGGTGAATGACGTGCGATCCACTGTGGGACAGGTGGAGTTGTCGGCTGGTGTAGCCGTTTCATTTGATTCGAATCTCGACCCTGAAAGTTTTGATAAAAATAATTGTAGTTTTTTTTCGCCTCTTTTTCGAATCTAGACCCTGGAAGTTTGGGGGGAATGTAGTTTATTTTTCGCTCTTTTACTACATTAAAGAAAAAAACGACAGTTATTTTAAGTTAAGGAGACATGATAAAATGGCAAACTATAGTTTAACACGTCAGTGAATAGACACGGTATGACAGACAAATAAAAATGACGTGGCCGTTAAAGCTTAAATTTGTCAAAAAAAAAGAACAAATTACGGCAACAAAACTTTAAATCGGAATTAAACCAATTTAAATCTTGAATAAAGTAAGCAAGCACCATCTCTTTGGTTAAAATGAGATAGGGTGTTAGTTTTTGTTACCGAATGGGAAAACGGAATGGGAGTTATCACACAGGTTAAATTACCTTGTACCCACCGTCGGGCTACCAAAGTATTTGCAGTATGTTGTATATGATTGTAACGTTCCTTCAGTTTAAGTAGAACCCATTAACTCTCTAGGTTTCTATTTCAACTCTACATATAAACGGTTTTACAACCATTGATTTGCTATTTAGCCCTATTAATAAGTTATTTAAAC
>CH000040.1:881852-907625 GCA_000149265.1 Ciona savignyi | reverse complement strand
CTTTGCCAAAACGGTGCCGATTTGACAGTAGCCTAAAGAAAATCGGTTAAGGGTTAACCAATTATTGTTACTTCAGTTAACCGTTTTTCAAATTAACCGTTAATTCTCAGCCCTACTTAAAATAAATAACCTTAAATATTAGACATTAAGAATTGAATCTTCTAATCTTCTCAGAACAAACAAAGTCAGTTTCTGGAAAGATCATTGTTTTCACTACGTCAACTTTTGCTTAAACAATTCAATGAATTCTGTTTTGTTTTTGTTTTCTACTTTAATGGCAAAAATTCAGAAGTTTTAATGGGTGTAGCAGCCACGTATAATTATACTGAATCTTGATAATTGATTGGTATTTAGACGTGTTCTAACGACTGTTGCTTTGCTATTTTTTCCCGTTTTCTTATTTTTTATCAAAGGTCCTGCTACATGTTTTTACCGTGGAAACAAAAACTAAAACTTAAACTTGATAAAGTTAAGGGCTCTTCACAGCTTATTTAAAGTGGTTTATCTAACTTGGGAAACCACCAATATGCAAATTACCTTTTAATATGCAAATTTCCTTCTATCAATCATATTTCTATCTTAGGTTAAAGACGTGGTGCATTATATGAACGAAGAAATCAATTCGACAGAGAAAAAGAGGATTTTGGTGGAAGGGGCAAACGCAACAATGTTGGATATCGATTTTGGTTCGTTTGAAACTTTTCATCCAAATATTTGGTTTCTAAGACCGTCAAATAGCGCTTGTAAGATTGTAGACTAACGCAAACTTTACCGCGGTTACAACCAGTGATGGGATCCAAGAGGTTCGCATGGGTTCGGTCGAACCCGTTCTTGGAACGTCAGGATAATCACCGATCCGATTCTTGCTTTTTTACAGACATAAGACCTTTTAGGTAATATGTTGTTAGTAAGTACGATACAAAAGAGAACCTGTTCTTAAAATTTTGAATTCCATCACTGGTTAAGACACACAAAAAATACAAACATGAAACATAGAAAAACACAAAAAAATCACAAACTTTCGGCTGCTTCTTGGTGACTTTGTTAGCTCAATATGAAGTTATAGTTATATGCTGTAGGTTAAAATGGCTGCCTGTGTGATCAGTTATGTTTGTAATACAAGATTATCCACTCACATTATACATATGCAGTTACATTTCATATGACGTAGCAACTGGGTGCTTTATAAGCATAGCAACCTACAACAAGTAACTACTACGTTCACAACAATATCTGTTTTTTTTAAACAGAAGTTTAAAATAACCGAACATCAATATTTTTGAATTTTGAACTTCTAACTGTTTATTAAACATCCAGAATCAAATTTTAAAATTTAATAGAAGTTTAAATAGACTCTACAATCTACATTATTATTGTTCGTAATTAGAATTTGTCAAAACTACCTATTAATCTTTCAGGATCCCGATTTAAATTTTAATATTATTACGAAAAAATACACAAATTAATTTGTTTCCAATATACCTTTATTAGGTACTTACCCTTACGTGACATCATCGAACTGTACTGTGGGTGGGGTGTGCACGGGGCTGGGGATTCCCCCAAATAGTGTGGGTGATGTGGTGGGGATAGTGAAGGCGTACACGACGAGGGTTGGATCGGGGCCGTTTCCAACTGAGCAACAAAACGTGAGTTGGGGGAGGGGGGCAACATTACGCCTATCATTGTGTATTATTGGGCGTAATATGTAATATACACAAATGTATGCAATATTATTTTTCTAATTCAAATGTTGTCACAAAATGTTTGTCCTTGTACTTGAAAATTAATTTTACTGCAATTGTTGAGACAATTGTCCGATGGTCCGCTTTAACTTAACGCCTTATGTTGGGTTATTGCCGCTATGTATTGACCTGAACATATATGTTACACCACTCATTATGGCGGTCATGCCTGTATTCATCCCATACTCACTATATCCTTTCGTTGACACAAAGGAATAATCGATGTTATATTATGAATACTGGAGGTAGGGCTGCAACTATATATCAATAATTGTGGTACTGATGATACTATTATACAGGGTGACCCAAAAAAAACGGGCCCCAAATCTAATTAGGCCCCATTTCTTAGTGTTTTGTGCGAATGAAATGAAACTTTGGTCATAACTAGTTTATTATATTCAAAACATCACATCAAAAAACTAGGGTCGTTGGTTGTTTTTTCTCCGTTCTACAGCATATGTTCTAGATATCCTCCATCTAGCTCCGTGCATTTCTTGAGGCGCAGCACAAAGTTGTCCATGACGTTTTTACAAACTGAATTTGTAATGGCTCTCATCTCCTCCCTAATGGCTTCCTTGAGTTCTGTGATGGTTCTGGGTTTCTCTGCGTACACCCTGTCCTTAAGATAACCCCAAAGAAAAAAATCTGGGGGGCTTAGGTCCGGGCTATGGGGTGCCCACTCAAAATTAGTCTTGAGACTGATCACCCGACCTCCGAAGTTCTCTTTCAGCCAATCTCGGGACAGGTTTGAGGTGTGAGGACTTGCTCCGTCTTGCTGGAACCAGAACTTGCTCATCAGCGACGGGTAAAGTGTTTGAAGCTCACTTTTGAAGGTTTTGAGGACCTTTACATAACGCTCCTTGGTGACTGTCACTGCTGCGCCAGATTCTTCGATGAAGATTGGTCCGATAATGCCTCTGGCCGAGATTGCAGCCCACACCGTGCACTTAGGAGAGTGCAGGGGCTTGGTGGCTACTTCATTGGGTCTGGACGATCCCCAGAAGACATTTGTCTTGGAGTTTGCCTTTCCGTCAAGATGAAAGTGGGCTTCATCTGAGGTCCAAAGGAGGTTAAGGAAACTTGGTGTCTCCTTGATCTTGTCAAGCATCTTGACTGCCATAGCCTTTCTCTGCTTCTTGTCTGAGACTGTAAGGGTCTGTATTCTGTATGGGTAAGCCCTGATATCATTCACCAGCACTCTCCTGCAAGTCTCACGGGACATACCGAGGGACTGACTTCGCTTGCGCACAGAGCGTTTTGGACTCTGCTGGAGAGACTCTCTTACACTTTCGATCAGCTCGGCTGTTCGCTTCTTGGGACGGCCTGAGTTGCTTGGATGGTTCTCACTGGCAGCATTGAGGTTCTCCACAGTCCCGTATTTCTCAAAGTGGTTAACCCAGTTCTGTATTCTGCTTTTGGATGGAGCCTTTTTATACTCGAACTGACGCATGAAACTGTCCTGGGTTTTCTTAAACGAACCTGTCTTGTAATAAAATTTAACACAGTATATTCTTTGTTTCAGCTCCCACTGGGGTCTTGCTATACTCACATTTAATAATTCTGACATGTCTTGTAAAATAAGTGAAATTGGTGAATAAATAAAGAAGATATTACTTAAAGTGTACACGGGGCCCGTTTTTTTGGGTCACCCTGTACTATTCCAACCGAACAGCAAAACGTGAGTTGGGGGGGACAATTGTACGCCTATCATTGTGTATTATTGGGCATAATATGTTATGGAGGGCAGATGGGTGGGGGGAGGTAATATTACGCCTATTATTGTGTACATTATTTTGGCACATTTTTTGCTTGCAATTTACAATTTTAAATAATAGATTATCAATTCTAGAATAAATGTACAATTTAAAAAATAAAATTTCTATCACCGGAACCTTATTTTACGTTTTTCAAAAAAAGGTTGATTTCTATTTTTAAAAAAACAACAAATATTTCAATAAACCTCTTGTGTATTATTGTTGTAATATGTTATTGTGATTGTGTGTATTCATATAATGCTTTGTACAGTCATGGTACATATGGATTCATACGAGCTTCTTATAAACTCAGTTTTATTTAAGTTGTGTTACGTAATATAAATTTCAATTCTTTCGTTTAATATAGTTTATAACAAATATTTTAAAAACCCAAAACACACCAATTATGCAGATAATTGTACCAATGATAGCAACCGAATTCTAATTTAATTTTGAAAAATAAATATTTAATTTTTATTTAATAATTTTTAATTTTTTTTTTGTGGTTGAAAAAGTCTCCCTTATGTTGTGTTTTGGCAGTATTTGCTTAAAAATTGTCATCCAACCAAAACAAAAAACCACAGCTTTCTATTTAAAGTCTGCTAAATCCATTCAATTAAAGCTCTTGGTACAAATGTGTATTAAAAATGAATTAGTTGTTAATTAATCTATTGTTGACTACCATATATGCTTGTTAGATTAGAAATGTATCCCAGGAAATGTCAAAATGTCATTCAATGTCTGTTAGATGCATCAATACTGTGATTAGCAGCTGTTTATGTCATCACAATGCCCATTATCACCACCATGTACTGAATCATCTGTCACAATCAGATCTTCTTTAAATCCAGAATTTCAAACTGAGCTGAAATCTACCCGATAAAAATTCAAAAAAATATTATTTTATAATTTTTATAAATTTAATAAACGAAAAAGTTGTATCAGTTTGTTGGATTATAACACTTTAAGCACATATTTGAAAATTGGTGGAATTAAAAAAAAATAATTTTCCTGTTCTATTTGCATCTCTGTTTCCTTGGTTGGGCCTGTCTCTTGCTTTTTAATTTCTATTTAGAATAGGATATTCATGTTTATCCCTGTGAATGGGAAAACCAAGGGGGTTAACACACAGGCAATCGTCAGATCACCTCGCGCCCACCGTCGGGTTACCGGAGTTATTGCAGTGTGTTGTGTATGACAGACATGTTCCTTCAATTTGGTAGAACCCATTCATCCACTGGGTTCAAGCAATGTCCGTAAAGTGCCTTGCCCAAAGACACAACCGACTAGCTAGCGACCATTTAAAGGCGACCCACTAAACCACCAAGCGAATATGTATTTAGGTGAGTGGGGTCTCTTAAAGAGTTTATTTATCATTGGATAACTCATGAGGGAAATCCTCCTATAAACACCATTATGACATCACAGTCGATTGGGCAAACAATGCAGAAGGTCGGACATGAGTTCGGTGTCACCACTGGGAGGCTACGGAGGTGTGGATGGTTGGATCTCATGATCGTGAAATATTCTCACGTGCTCAACAATCTCACGAGGTGAGTCGTGATACTATGTGATTCATATATCATAATATATATGGTCCTACTATGATGATGTAAAGTTTGAAAGATCAGTTTTCATGTTTTCAGGCTTGGTATTTGGTCTGGTGGGTTAGTGTGTCACTTTTAAACTGATGGTTACAGGTGTCCATGGGCAATGCACTTTAAGGACATCGCCTGAACCCAGCGGCTTAATGGGTTCTACCAAATTGAAGGAACGTGTCTATCATATACAACACACTGCAATAGCTTCGGTAACCCGACGGTGGGCGCGAGGTGATCTGACAATTGCCCGTGTGTTAACCCCCTTGGTTTTCCCATTCACAAGGATTAACATGAATATCCTATTCTATCAACACCCAGGGTCTGACCAGAGAAAATGTATTAAACCAATGTTCAACGTTGCATTCTGCTATGAATGGTTTAATCCAAACATGTAAGTTTAATTGTCATCAAGTGCTAGAAGTTTCTGGCCTTGGGTGCGCACCGAATCGCCAACCTTAGACCCCACACTCCGTACCAAGCCTTTATTTTCAAGCCTTTATACCCCACACTCCGTACCAAGCTTTATAATACACCACAATGTATTGCTATTGTACCATGAAACACCTCTTTACCTTCAGCATAGCGGTGACAAAGTTGGACATTCTGGACGGTTTCGATGAGATTAAGATCGGGGTTGCGTACAAGCATAACGGGAAAACTCTTCCATTATTCCCAGGTATTTTCAATATGTGCGCTACTGCGCTGTATGGGTGGTCTCATGTGTTGCTAAAGGGTTGCACGTTCGAAACTGGTTGCTCGTTAATGGGTTCTGTCATTGGGCAAACCATTTTGCAGACATTGCATGAACCCAATGGAATTCTAAATTCCTGGTCCCAGTGGCTTCCGTAGACCCACCCACGCTAATGTAAAGGAACGCGTGAATCATACACAACACACTGCAATAGCTCCCGTAATCTGATAGTGGGTGCAAGATGATCTGGCAGTAAGCGCCGTTTGCGTTTTTCCATTCACGGGGATAAAACTCCAAACAACCCAATCTGAATATTTAAATATTGTGTTCCATCATTTTAATGTCGTTCAATTATCATTAGTCTTTGAGCCTTTTAACCCAAGTTAAAAATCTCAAGTTTAAAGATCTTTTAATTCAAAATACCAAAAAAACGCCATTTTTTTTTGAGTGCAATATTTTTAGTTGTAAAATCTTAAAATTTTAAAATTCCCAAAAATCAGTTTTAAAAAAATTGTTTTTAAATAAATCTCCCAAAACAGTTTTGTTATAAAAAATTCCAAAAAACAGTTTTTCCAACAATTTTTTTCCAGCGTCGCTTGAAATATTGAGTGAAGTTGAGGTCGATTACGTCACAATGCCTGGGTGGAGCGTTCCAACATCGGAATGCAGAAGGTACGAGGATCTGCCGGTCAATGCGCGGAATTATATCAACAAGATCCAAGAAATATTGCAAGTTCCAGGTCGGTGGGGTTTGCATGGTTTTGTGGGGAAATGATGGGTTACTTTATCACCGTGAATGGGAAAACCAAAGGGGTTAACACACGGACAATGGTCAGATCACCTCGCACCCATCATCGGGTTACCGGAGCTATTGCAGTGTGTTGTGTATGATAGACATTCCTTTAATTTGGTAGAACCCATTAAATGGTTACAGAGAATGGTCCCGGTTAAGTGCGTTGCCCAAGTACAACCAACTAGCTAGCGACCAGTTTCAAACCTGAAACTGTTTTAAAATGCAACCCACCAACCCACTGAGCTATTTAGCGGATAGTCAATTCGATCTTCACCCTGACCACTTTCTTCATGGTTTTGTATTTGGGGGATTATGTTTAATAACGGACATCACAAACCCAGTTCATTTAAATTGAAACGGTTCCCTGATAAATAGGTTGTTGAATCAAAACTGGTCACTAACTAGTCGGTTGTGTTCTTGGGCAAGGCACTTAACGGACATTGCCTGAACCCAGTGGATTAATAGGTTCTAAATTGAAGGAACGTCCCAATCATACATCATAAACATGTATATTCTATCCCTAATAACTTCCTATTAGGACTTCTAATACAATCAACACCCACCTTAGCAAATAACAAGCATCAAACAGCAAAGACTACTTCACGCTTAACCAGATATATCCCAGCCAAATAAATCCAACCTTCTAACCCCATCTTATCCCCAGTGAAATGGATCGGAGTTGGCCAATCAAGGACCGCCATTATCAAGCTCTAGCCTGACGTCTACCGGCCATTTTTACTCAAGTTTTTACGACGTTTTTACCAAACTTTAATACACAATATAATACTACACAATTAGTTTGTTTTCAAAACTGACTTTTCCTTTGTTTGGCCACAATTCTGTTTGTCTTTTGCCTTGGTAACAATTGTTCGATTATGATGTCAACTTCGTGCCCTTTCTCTGCGTTTGTGACGCCATAATTGTTCTAATAAATATAGAAGAAAAAAAGTCGTTTTTCTTTCAAACGAAGTTGAAACCACGTGACCAGAGTTATTAATATTATATTTATGTTTATCCCCGTTAGTGAAAAACCAAGGAGGGTTAACACACGGGCAATTGTCAGATCACCTCGCACCCATCGTCGGGTTACCGGAGCTATTGCAGTGCGTTGTGTATGATAGACACGTTCCTTCGACTTCTATACAAAAAACGGACTTAGTTACGAATCCATTATGGGTTCCACACATAACTGTAAAAAACTACTCGACGACGTTCAAAACTAATTTGCTGGTCGTGTGTACAATTGTGCTGATTGAAAAGCACCTTTGCTAATCGTATATGACAACGGTCGGTCGGTTAGCGTTTTATTATTGATTTGTTAGCGCGTATAGGACTTTAGCCGAAGTTAACCGATGTTAGGTAATGTCCACAAAGCGCCTTGTCCATGGCCGCAACCGATTGGCAAGCGGCTGGATTTAAAACTATACATTTCGGCTAAGCTCACCGGCTACAATGGTTGTAAGATCGAAACTGGCTTTGAGCAATTCGTTTAGTTTGCTTTGTTTTTCGTTTCCTCGATGAAAATAAGCCAGGATATTCTATGAATAATTTACTTGGCCGGAAACCCAGTTGATTAATGTGGTTGAACTTATTTGAAAATGACAGCACTGTTTTGCTGTTTGAACAGTTTGTGGTTTGGTGCGTCGCCCTTTCAGTCGATTTCAAAGATAGGATAGAATATTCATGTTTATCCTCGTGAATGCGAAAACAAAAGGACCATTATCATACCGGCAATCGTCAGATCATCTCGCGCCCACTGTCAGGTCACCGAAGCTTTTGCAGAGTGTTGTGTATTATTCAGACGTTTTATCACAACCGACTAGCTAGCGGCCAGTTTCGAAACTTACACCTTTCGGCTGAAAGGCGACTTGGCCGAATCAAAACTGGTCGGTTGTGTCCATGGGCAAGACACTTAACGGACCTTTCCTGAACCCAGTCAAATAATGGGTTCTACCAAGGCACTTAACGAACCTTGCCTGAACTCAGCGTATAAATGGGTTCTACTAAATTGAAGGAACGTGTGAATCATACACAACATACTGCAAGATCTAGTTACCTAATTGTACACATGAAGTAAGCTGACGATTGCCCGTTCGATAACCTTGTCTAATTTAATATAAACATCAATCTTGCTATACCCCTAGTGTATCGTGTGAATTTATTTTGATGTGTTTTAACTGCTGTATATTTGTGCCAGTTTTTCGGTTCTCCAACAATTATTGATCAATCTTATTTTCATAATTTTACCAAATAAGTTTGAGCTTTGAGACCATCATGAGCTCGTCAGCAAGACCATTTTAAGTAGAAATTGCCATAGAACAGTATATAATTCGGTCGCGTTAACCATTCGGCCACACAGTCGTTTATTTTACTGAAAAAATAAACATTAAATAGAATTAAACCAAATAATCTGGTGAAAAATATAAAATCATTCACACGCTTGATAAAACAAAACTCATTATCAGGTCCAAAATAACAACATTCCCACACCATAATCATTAAAATGCATAACCTTTAAGTTGTAATAAAAGGATCTATTGTAAGTCCCGAAATAAATATTTTGATTTCAATAAACAACCCAATATAATCATTACCTCGGCCCTTCACGCTTCAGTGAACTTAATAATACGTAGCAAGGTCATATTGTGTCGTCAGAATCAATTGTTATTTGCTAATTAATTTCAAAACCAAATGGCGGGAACAACAAATAACTTGTTTTTCTAGTTTATTCAAAGGTTAAAATCGTAGAATAATAATTTAATTAATTCTTTAATCGAAAACACGCGGTCTTTATTCAAATACGTTTTTCGCGGTTCATTAATATTGTTGTTTTAGTCACATTTGTTGGTTTTATTTAAAAGCCTGACCGTTTGCTTGAATCTAGTTTTGTTTTTTCTGCTGCTGTTTTCACTAAATGGGGACACAGTTACCCCGGTGCTTTAATAGAAATAACTCTAACCCCTACACGCAGTGATCCGTAGAGCAGACCTTTATGGCTCTGACATTTAGCATTAAATGCCATGTGTATAGGTAGGTACGCTTGGCTCTTCACCGCACGGATTAACCTTAATAGCGATTTGAATTCAATGCGTTCCATTATACTTGGATCTGCAGGTGTCGCCAGGATGATAATGCCATTTATGACGTCATAACCACATTCGCGTTATCTTGAAATTAGCTTCTTCGAAATATATCCGTTCGCGGCGAACACACTGCATATACATGGCATTTAAGGTGCTGGATATGCATATAGCGTAGAATTGTGGGTATCAATAACAAACATGACATTTTGGGACGAATTATCGCCAGATTCAGTTCATAGAATCCGTAAATTAAATTTCTGCTGTCTGTATGAGCGGATACTGCACGTGAGGTTATATATCAGATAATGGGTTGTTGGGTTATTAATCGCGAATCGCAGGTGCAAATGCGTTAAGCCCATTCAAGTATATCCAGATTTTGCAGAACTTGTTTCTGCATTTAATTCTATGACTGTGTATCAACGAGAACTATATTCCTGTTATTAAGAGGGAAATTGGTTTAAACTTTATCAGGTCGTTTTTTAACGACACGGTATAAATAGAAACTTTTAACAATAAAAACTTGGTCAAATTTGCTGTTAATTTTCACCCTTTTCTGTCAATTTAAGCCTGGTCATTAAGACAATATACCCAAAAATCTGTATTCCAGCGCCACGCCTTTCTATACGTCAACTCTTTCCTATATAGCGGCGCTCTATTAGAGGTGGCGTTCAAATAGAGGTTTTATATTTTAAAAAAAACACGAAATTAACGAAATGGTTTTATTGATAATAAATAGAACATCGTTGTAAAGAACACGCAAAATGAAGCTTATGTTGGGAAAGTGCATAGAATAATGTGTCCGATACAGCACAAAATGTTATTGCTTGGACAAGGGTTTCACTTAACGTTGTCGCGTTTATATACGGTGGACTTATACTTTTGCTTCAAACTTATATAAACGGCCTGCTTGAGGGTGGGTACAGGACAAGTATGGAAACATTAGATATGTTACGCATATAGAGACTGTGATTAACATATTTGTGTTTTTTCTAAAATTAGTTCAAACCCCGTGGAACATTTAGGTAATTCGCGAATATTTTGGGACATTACCGACGTTGATACGTCACATCTATTTTCGAACTAAATACCGCGTCACGCACCACTGCACATGCGTCACGTGCTTCTGGACGATGACGTCGAAGGTTGAAGTTTCATCGACTTACATTTCCGCTTCGAGCGTGGCAGATCGTCCAGTTTGCCTCGTTTTCGTCCGCACAGCAGCTTCACGAAGGTTTCCCTGAATGTTTTGTTGCAGAGCGCGAAGCAGAACGGGTTGACTGTCGAGTTAATGTAGCAAAGATAGTAAGCGGCGTCCCATGCCGCGCTTGGCACGCACTCTTCCCCGCAGAATGACTTGTACACGGCGCATACGTTGTATGGAAGCCACGTCACAATGAACGCGAGTAATATCGCGCTTAATGTCCGAGCCGCTTTTCTTTCCGATGACGGCATTCTGACGCTGGGTCGGTTGTGTTGTCGTGCGCACGTCACGTTGCTATCATCAGTCACCTTCACACTAGGTGTCACTAACCGGACTCTGGACGGAGGGTCACTCTGTGTCAGCGATTCCGGTTCGCTCTTGCTCCTTCTAGCGGCGGGTTTTGTGGTAAAAGCCTGGCCGGAAGAGGGCTTGGGCGGAGGACTTGACGTAGTGGGATTCTCCCAAAAACGGAGTCGTCCGACCACACTCTTTGACCTTCGTTTCACTGGAACTTCAAATACTTCTGAAGAATCATGGTCGTCGCCGACATCGGGGATTTGTGGTTGCACCAGCGGGCTTAGACTAATCCTCGGTGCCGTCGAATTCGCTCGTGTCCTCGTATGACTCTCGTTGGTAGGATTATGCTCCAACTGACTCGAAGGTCGACTTGTTCTACGGAAAATGGGCAACGAACTGAGCGACCCCAGTCTCGATCTCGGTACCTCGTCGGGGTTATTCTTATACGACCCGTTTGGCATCCCTGATCGCTCGCTACGTCGCCGGAGGTTCAAAAACGGAGACGATGACGTATTAGACCTCGATTTCCCATAATTCCTTAAATACTCGAGATACTGCGAACATTTTCGCGTCTCCCTGTATATCAGCGCGTATAGCACCGTCATTACAAGGACTGGTAGGTAAAACGCTAGTATTGCGGTCACAAGGGTTATAGTTGCGTCTTCAAAGAACTGAATTTGACACTGATCGTCCGGTACCGTCCGACCTCGTACGATCGGCCATATCACGATGGCAGGTGACCATAGAAGCATCGAGAACACCCACGCCATGAGGATAAACACGCGGGTCTTATATCTCGTCCGACTGTCTCTGTAGGTGAAAGGTCGCGTGACGGAGAAGTACCGGTCGAGACAGATCAGCATCAAATTGGCGACGGACGCCATACTTAACGTGTAATCAATGCACAGCCAGATATCGCATAGTATGGGACCCAACATCCATTTCCGGGAAATCATATAAATGGGGTACAGCGTCATAGATACGACGCCTATCACAAGGTCGGAGCAGGCTAGGCTCACAAGGAACATATTGTTGATGGTGCGGAGGTTGCGGTTTGACCGGTAGGAGGCGATAACGAGGAAATTGCCGGTCACCGTGACAACCATCAATATGACGGCCATGATGGATATCGCAATCACCTGGGGAATGTTGATGTTAGATATTTGGATATTTTTTTTCTTTTTTTTTTACTGATTCAAGTTCCGACCCATGATGGGCTCGTCACCAGGACCGTTTTTTTACTATAAGAGTCGGTATATGTATCGGTGGCATTAACCATTCGGCCACACGACCGTACTATATTTGGATGGTTTGATATGATATTTGGATATTCAAGTGTTTTTTACAGGACCAAGGGTCGAACCCATGGTGTTCGCCCATAAGACCGTTTTTTACAGAGTTGATTTATGTTTTTTTACACAGTTTGTATATGTATCGATGGATTTAACCAGTTGGTCACACAAACGTACGATATTCATGTTTATCTCCGTGAATGGGAAAACCAAGAGGGTTAACACACGGGCAATCATCAGATCACCTCGCGCCCATCGTCGGGTTACCGGAGCTATTACAGTGTGTTGTGTATGATAGACACGTTCCTTATCCAAGCGACTTTCATTAGGGGTCGCAATTAAGAATCTGGCGCATCTGATCTTAATAACGAATTGCATGAACGTGTGGCCAAGCAGCGAGCATCATGGGTATTGAATAAATAAAATAAGCTAAATGAATCTTAAATAAATACGACAAACTCAATATTATCAAACCTATAGGAAAAAATAGCAAAAAGTCGGCAAAACGTCTCAAATTTTAAGAAATTGAATTAAAAAATTCCCAGAATTTTGAACGTAAAATTACAATGTTACAAATTTAGCTGATCCGCCATCAATCTTAGAGAAGCTGAACTATTTTCGGCCACGGTGGAGAAAAGGTATGTTAATCGGGATTTACTCGAGGTATTATAATTATTTATAATTTTTGTGCACTAAAGTTATTACATTTATTTATAATTTTTGTACACTAAAGTTATTACATTTATTTATAATTTTTGTACACTAAAGTTATTACATTTATTTATAATTTTTGTACACTAAAGTTATTACATTTATTTATAATTTTTGTACACTAAAGTTATTATAATTATTTATAATTTTTGCGCAGTAAAGGGATTATATTTATTCATAATAACAATATATTTAGGTATAAAATTTCTATTAGATATTTTGGAACTGTTATTTCCCGAAGATATACATGTTTCGGTCAGTATATTGAACCGAATTAAATGAAGTAACACAAGTGAGTTATGAAAGGTCAAGCGAGTTCACGGTGACCAATGAGTCAACAACGTAGTTTTGTGATTGTTTGTTAATAAAGGATGACGTAGGGCCAGAAAGTGGGCTGATACTTGAGAATAGAAATATTTTTGACCAAACGAGTAATGTTATTAGGAGGGAAGGAGGGAAACTACTCATTAAAACCATGGAAATTAACACTAACCCTGTCCGCAACACTAATCTTAACCTTAGAACTAACCCAAGTCCTTATACTTAACACGTAAATGATAGGATATTTATGTTTATTTTATGTTACCAGTGAATGAACCAGGGGGTTAACACACGGGTAATCGTCAAATTACCTCGCGCCCACCGTCAGGTTACCAGAGCTATTGCAGTGTGTTGCGTATGATCCACACGTTCCTTCAAATTACTTGGGCCCATTAATCCGCTGGGAAATGTCAAAATATTCCTTTTCTTGACCAATTTTCCTTCTTATAATTTTCGACGAAAAGTCGTTAACACACAAGCAACCCAGTTAAACGCGACAAAATCACCAAGTTTATCCAATTTTCGATGATCGCCAAAGGTTGCGTCTATTATAATGATACAGATATCCCATTAGATAACCCCCTGGCGCAATGCTACAAACAGGAAACCGGCGGAAAATAAACTGAAAATAAATTCGAAAATATTTTAAGCGATTCATAGAAGTTTCGTCTCAAAGGAATGGAAGTTACGGGCCAACACTTAAAGAAAGAGGAGGGAAACTGCTCGCTAAAACTATTGAAACTAATTCTAACCCTGTCCTAAACACTAATTAACCCCAAAATTAACATTAACTTCAACCCCATGTTTAAAACTAACTCTAAATCTTTATGTTAGTGAGTAGTTTCCCTCTTTTTCGCTTTTCCTCCATTTATTTTCCCCAAATTGCGGTTTCATTTCAATTCGCGGTTCAAAATTGTTCCCTACAACACTACAAGGGTCGCATAAGGTTCATTTTTCCGCCGTCCCACCCCCATTCCTTTAATTTTATGGGGTCGCGCACGGTTCATTTCCCTCATTCCATAAACCGCAAGATTCCTGATTCATTTTAAAAACCATTTTCCGGAAGTGACGAATAGCACACACAGCAAAAATATTTGTTTGTTGAGTCACAACGGGGAATTTATTCCAGTGATTACGAACCGGAAGTGACATAGGTAGCGCGTGAGGTGACGTATTTGCGCCAAGTTGTTTTGAAATATTCAAAATAAACCTCGTATTCGGGAAAAGGTTCAAAATGTTCCATGTGAAACCGGGTAGTTAACCAAATGGTCCGATACCCAATTTTTTTATCGAAAATGCTTATGTTGACAAGAACATCATGGGTTCGAAACTTAACCGTGGTAGAAATAAAACTTTGACAGAATATTTCAGTTCTTTGCTTTAGAATGTTCGGAAATTCACAATTCATTGAATAACATGGTTTTAATTAAAACAACAAATCCAATATAATAAAATAACCGTTTTGTACCTAAGTTGGGCCACATAAGTATAGCTTTTTAAAATTGAACCAAAATGATAACGATAAATTCAATAAAATTGAAACAAAAACTCAAAATAATTGAATAACACACGTTCTATACACGGGGACAACATACTGTGAGAATTAAAGTAAGCTATGCATATGTAAGCCTACAAGTAAACTGCTATGCCTCGGTAGGGCGGGTATACGGTCGCTCCGTATAAGGATTTTGTTTCGACTACATTTTACTGTGCCTTGCAAACGTAAATAGGACACGAATTCCAGCGTTAAAAAATCGGATGTTCAAAACAAAGTTGCAGTTTATTAGCCACACCATTTAGTTATTAAATTGGAAATAATTCGGTAAAATGTTTGGGTGTAGTGGTTAAACCTGAAAGACAGGATAAAAAATAAGGAAATTAAAACCAAAGAATGTTCAAATCGTCCGTTAAAATTAGGACGCTAACGGTTATTTTCTGCACTCCCGTGGTTTTAAAAGCTGTTATGATGGGGTAGGGATGAGTATAAATTCCCATATTTTAGTCGGTGAAATTCCCAAAATTTTAATTTAACCTGTAGTAATTGCGAATTGATGTATTTTTAATGCTGAAAACTGGTTTTGGGCAAGATAAGGAAAAAGTTGTAATTTGCTGATTACTTGTCAAACAACCGGCATATTTCGATTCTGTGCGGTTTTAAATCGATAATTATTATTAATATTTTTTTTACTGAGCCAAGTTTCGAACCCATGATGGGCTGGTTACTCGGGCCGTTTTTGTATAGGAGTAGGTATATGTATCGGTCGCGTTAACCATTTGGGGAAACCTTCTGCACTTACAGAGCCATTAAATCGATAATTAAATGCCACTAAACGGTTTCAGTGGTTTCTCACGACCCCTCGCGAATATTCTTTATTATAGTGGAGTATTTTAATATATCAGAACCACTGGGGGTATATTAAACCACATTTCCGGTTCATTTGAATTATTTTGCGCCCCAAAACCGAGGTAAAGTACACCATGACCATCCTAATAAACTATACTTTTATACTTTGCCTTAGGTCGGCAACCTTTTGCATTTAAAGGGCCATTTTAAGCAATATTCCACTAAATAAAAATCATTTGGAGCCGCAAAACTAATAAAATTTTCCGAATAAAAAGAAAACAACACTGTGTGAGATAAAGACGCAAGTATTTTTCTGTTTGTTTCACTTATGCATGGGTGTTAAACTTATTAAGTGCTCGCTACAGTAGCAATAAAATTAAGGAGAGCCGCATCAGAAGGATGAAAGAGCGCAGGTTGCCGATCCCAGTCTAGTCGGTGTAATAGATTTGATCGTAGACTGAATATATAGCAAAGCGAAATTGTTTTTATTTTATTAACTGTAATCCGAGTTCTTATTCGCATTTATTGTTTATTTTAATCGGATTATAAATAATAACGTGATGTTCCTAATGTTGTAACATATTCCCCATTTACTAATGGGTTGGCTGGCAGTGATTCCAGATTCATTAGCACCCTGGCACATATTGGCCTCTTAGGAATCAATATGTCACTGAATCCTATTACCCACCGTTTTATTAATGGTTGGAATTCATTTTAGTTTAGTTTAGTTTACTATTTTTTTCCCCAGTATTAAAACATTGCAAACAGATTAATCACGAAACAAGAACAGGAAAAGACGGCAAAACGAAAAGTCGTTAAAACCCGTCATTAAAAAAGGATATAATTTAATAAATATAGCGGACGCGGCCGCCAAATCCAAGCGAAGGAAATTTTAAAACATGCTGGTCGTAAAACAAACTGATTTACACCTATGATATGGGTAAAATGACTAGTTTCGAATCTAAAACCACTCGATTGGTATATAGGTTTGTGGTATATACGCCATGTATGAATTGGTGGCTAAAACCAATTAACGTGTGTGCTAGACTTTACCAGTGTTGTGCAATGTATTTCTACTCGTGGCTATAAAACCACAGTAGTTTAACACTTCGTTGACCATCGTGAAACACTTTACCAAATCGCAATGATATATCCCAATACACGAATCACCATTCAATGCCTAATAACAAATCCATTAGACTTCAATAACGATTTTTTAAGTTGTGACTTTGGTACGTTTATTTTACCAATTACGTCAACGAATGAAGTATACACGTCACCCAAACATATGTTTATCTGTAAAATGATTTTTTAACAAGTTATAATGTTTGCAGATGAAATTCAAATCCGCCCGTAGATTGTGTTACTGAGTTTAACTAGTAATTTGGGATCATTTCGGGTATTAACTGGTCAAGTGAATCACTGACGATGTAACCCAGTGTTCCGCAACCTTTTTTTTACTTAAGACACATTTAGAAACTTAATTAATTTGACGGCACATTGCAGTCAAATATGTACAATGGAAAGTTTTCTAACAAGCTATATACATTTGGTGTTATATTAGCGCAATGTCTGGGATAGGAGGAGAATAGGATATTCATGTTATCCCCGTGGATGGGAAAACCAGGGGGTTAACACACAGACAATCGTCAGATCACCTCGCGCCCATCGTCGGGTTACCGGAGCTATTGCAGTGTGTTGTATATAATAGACATGTTTCTTCATTTTGGTAGAACCCATTAATCCGCTGGATTCAGGCAATGTCCGTAAAGTGCCTTGCCCAAGGACACAACCGACTAGCTAGCGACCAGTTTCGCACCTTCAACCTTTCGATGGAAAGGCGACGCACTTAACCGTTAGACCAACGGGCCGGACAAAAAGCCATATCGTTTAAATTAGCAAAAACTAAAATCCTTTCTATTTGGTAAAAATTGTGTTAAAAAAAATATGACTCTTTTACCGTGCATTGTCTTGCGGCATAGTATAGTGTAGTGTATGGCGGCACGGCACAATACAGTAGTGTGTAGCGGCACACTAATTGCGAAGCACTGGTTTAGAGTGAAATTCTCCTTAGTTCAATACCCAGTTAACTAAGTAACAAAATGAAAATATAAATAATTTAATAATTCCAGGAAACGGAAGCGTACCTATTCTACGGAAGGGCTTAGACAAAAGCTTAAATAACATTTAAATATTGAATAAAATTAATAAGTTTAGTTTATTCAGTTTTTTTGTACCAGTATTAAATAATGGCAAATCAAGCAAATCATGGCACGGGAACAGATAAACACGGCAAAACGAACAGTCGTTAAAATACGCCATTAAAAAAATGATATAACTAATTAAATATAGCGGACACGACCGCCAAACCTAGGCGAAAGAACAATATTAAGCAAACAAAATTTAATTAAGACCAAACGATATAGAGTCCTTAAGAAGAGTGTGCGGTAAAGCGCGACCAGTACTGGGTAATGTGACGTATACAGTATTACGTCAATGTCGTTATGTTTGTGACAAATAATGGTGTTTATGAAGGTTATAAACTTGTAATAGATCATCGTTATCATTTAAATTGTTGAAATGTTTGTCCTAATCCTCAACCACACACAACCAACGAACGAACGATTCGTCAACGTCATGAAAACGTCGTAGTTGTGGGAGCTATTTGAATGCACCATTGAGTTTCGTGCAGTCTCTTGCGGGCAATACTAAAAGGAGGGAAAGAGGGAAGGAGGGAAACAGCACACTAAAATTATGAAAACTAATTTAAACCCTGCCCTGAACACTAATTCTAACTCCATAACTAACCTTAACTTTAACCCCGTATTTAAAACTGACTCTAATGTAATAATCTTCATTTTAATATGCAGTTTCTCTCCTTTCCGCTTTCCCTCTTTTTAGTTTCTCCGTCTCTTGCGACTTCTACCACGTTATAATCAATACCCACAACCACAACCCGACCACCATTATGTGGTACCTAATAGGGAATACCTAGTTTTGATTCAACTGATTTTATTAACATCACATGAAAATGGAGCTTAATATTATCATAAGCCACAACAGAATAGTTTTAAAATAATAGGGAATACCTAGTTCCTAAAAGGGAATACCTAGTTCCTAAAAGGAAATACCTAGTTACTAAAATCTCTTCTATCCGACTGTTGATATATATTTCCATGATTAACATGGTAAAACTCATTCCATTAATATCTTAGCGACTCTAATAGACACCTCCCGACGTAGCTTATTACGTAACAGTTACACTTGTAATGGTTTATAATCGTTATTATAAAAAGTGGAAATTTAACAAATAAAGTTGGTTGCTTATAATCACATTCGATGTAACATACAAAACCTCATAATTTTAAACCGTGTTTTTTCTGCCCGTTTTTATTTAAGAGTCGTATAGATAGGAGAATAAACTTAGTCAGATTAAGTAAATTAGATTTTGCTGAGTAAGTACTGGCTACGTAAGCATAGACGAAAGCAGCATGTGCTAGGTTTCACAGCCGTGTTTATATTTATCGGTTTTGAAAACGCTGAGCTTAAATGAATAAATTTATCGAGCTTTGACTATTTACTTATTGTGTTAAGTTGCAGATTTGCGGCTTCTTGGTCGAAATTTTACACAAGTTTTCGCGATACATGGTTTATAACACCTGTGTTTGCATATTACACTTACAGTGTTATCTAAACCTTAGATCTATGCACAAAGTATTTCGCTTATTCTCACTTTGTATGATAAGCATTAGGAGAAAGAATGGTGGTAACGAACCCTTCAACCCTGCCCACAGATGCGATATATGCAACGTCGTATAAACTACCTTGGGACTGTTTTACTGTTTGAATGTGACCAGGCGTATACAGCACGTCGTTAATCATTACTTCAGTTGAAAGACAGAACACCGCAGCCCGCTACCATCGCTTGTTAGTGCAATCTAATCTAATTTGTGAGGCCAATCTATAGAAATAAATATCTCGTGCAAATCTGGGCCTACTATTTTCACTCGTACTCGTGCGATTGTATGAATATTTCACATCATAACGTGTTGAACCGTTATTTCAGGGATTAACGTAAATCCTTGAAACCTGGTGTGTTTAAACTAAATTTAATATTAAAAGCTACAGGAATACCACATTGCTACCCAAGACTGACTGTTTTCAAGTAAAAATTAAAAAGAAACATGGAGAGCTATTCTTTGTAACCAACAAGTATAACCAAAACAAAACTTGCATGACCAAAAAGAAACCAATACAAATTTTAAATGACCAAAAAATAACCATAATAAAGGTAAATGACTAAAAAGTTACCAAAACTAAATTTTGAACCAAAAAGTGAATAAAAATCGTGACCAAAAAAGAAACTGTATTATCATTCAAACGCATTAAAACACAAGAAGTTACATTTGGTGACAACACAATAGTTGGCATATGACATGTGCGTATGCGTTTAAACTTGAGATTAAAATCTCTTCGGACCGCTGTAATAATACGCTCGGTTAATAATGCATAAAGGATAAGCCGGGTCGTCGGGCTTTTGCGAAATTAAAATCGTTCGTCTTTGCGCAATCTCCTTCATACTAATACGGAAATGACGTAATAGAATTGAAAGTACCTGCGGAAGGGTGTGTCCGCCGATCAATCCATCTTCTTCAATGTCGGACGAATTTAGAGCAAGTATTCTCGAAATCGGGGAAGTCCCTATCGTCTCTGCTGTTGTTGCCACCAGGTGACCGATACCTCTCGCGTTTATGACGTCATTAGGCTCTGTGACGTCACTGTAATTCATTCTTGATTCTATTTCGACGTCATAATGATCGATTTTAAAGTTTCAGAGAAAACGCCTAATGTTGGTCCAACATAATGTTGCTTGGTTCTGTATGGAAGAGAACATGATAGAATATTTATGTTTATCCCCGTGGATAGGAACACCAAGTGTGTTACCACACGGGCATTCGTCAGGTTAACTCGCGTCCACCGACGGAATAGCAGAGCTATTACAATGCTTTAATTGTAACAAACCCATTATTCCGCTGGGTTCAAGCAATGTCCGTTAACTGCCTTGCACAAAGACATAACTGACTAGCTAGCGACCAGTTTCGAACCTAAAACCATTTAATTGAAAGGTGTCGCACTAACCCAGCAGATTAATTTGTAGGACCGAATATAAAGTATGCAATGTGGATAGGTTAAAATTTCATTGCTATTGTCGCCTTGGGAGGATTAGAGGATTAAAAAGTAGATGCGCAATCAAGGAAATTTTCATTTTCGTTAAAAGCTATTCGAGTGATTGTTTCAGGGGTCAAGGGTTATATGAGATGACACTGCTTTACTTTATACATCGACCACTAATTTAAGGAATTGGGTTGGTTGATTTGCCTTCGGTTTAGATGATTTTGGCTGGGTTATTTGACTTTGCACGAATATGCCATTGAATTTAAAAGATAAACGCGGATAAAAGTCGTTTGGCAGGGATCAAACTAATTAAGACAAATGGGGGGAGATTATAGGAACCTAATCGATAACCTTGGCCTGGAGGTAATGGGATAAAGAAAAACAAATCCATAATTAACACACAACACTATAAGATGGTAGAATTATTATACTGGATTCTAGAATTTGTTATTTCGAATTTGGGAAATGATTCTGAAATTTATATAGTAAGCTATGGCGGGCTTTTACACTACAATTACAGTATTGTGTTTAATGATTAATTGGGTTTTAAATAAAAACCTTAACATTATTAAATGCAGATACATGCCTTGATCTGACAATTTTCTACTTCTGTGCTAAAACTTAAACTCATTTTGTTTCAATATGAGCATTTAATTTCGAATTGCTGGAACCGAAATATAATTCTAACTATTTCCTATTTGAATCGAAGTTAAATCTTGATTCTGAAATTGACATTCAAACAGTCAACCGCTTATAACCAGACCATGAAAAGCCTAAGCAATATTCACCTATAAGCTATCTGAGTTATGCCACAGACCGTGTTAAACAAATTAACCAACATGCGCTGCGCACTGATTAGTAAACTTGGACTCCGTTTCGTAGAAAATCAGCGTTTTGGCAAACTCACTGCCACAAATACGACGAACGAACTTTTCTTTTATGCCGCTAAACTAGCATTGAAATTAATCAATAAAAAGTAGATGACATAATTATATTAACCTTGAATTATTCAAGTACATATTGTGTATGTAGCACGACATGCCAGACGAATCACTCTAAAGTTACAAAGCAAATAGTACAAGCGGCTGACAACTACTAACTCCTATGTCATGGCACTTAATAAATAATCATGCTGTATAGCTACGTTACTAATTAACACCGTCTGGTCAACAAACGCTGTGGACTGTCTACAACACAGCATACGAGCTATTACCCTAACCCCTTTTATTCACTGAAATGCGCAAAGGAAATTGAAACCTTCTAAGCGGTTCGGTCGCCTTTTTCTTCGGACACTAAGCAATGCTGGCTGAAGTAATAGGCAATGATTGGTAGTGGATATTGCACGACATGCGTGCATTTGAAGGGGGTCTAAACCATTTTGAATTAAATACTGTACTAAAATATCACGAAAAACTATGTATCAAAATAACGATATTTTTTAGTTTAATAAGCCCTTTTGCACGCTGTATCCCATTTAAATTCCAGCGCCCAATTAAAACAGCAACATTTGTTGCACTTTTTGTTCTAAAAATAACCGGTACGATATAATCTACCGCTAAGAGGCATTTAATGGCTAAATACCTACGCCAGAATCGCTCACTGTCAAATATGTAGACATAGACGAGTAAGTTTATACAAGCTTGTAACATATGGATAATAATCGAGTCGGCTAACTTTGCAACCCCTCGTTGCGCAGTGAAGCATGACTGCTCGACCGACTGTGACGTTACATTGGCAACTGTTATGTCATCATCTAATTTAACATCGTGACAAAGGTTAAAAACTTGCCCCAAGCCATAATACGCGGTATACGACCTTTCAATGTTATGGTCTGCAACGCTATCTGTCTCTGAATGTTTTGTTTGGTTAGCCCATCGCTTATAAGCGGTTGCTACGATGATTTTCTACTCAGGGTGAAAAAATCGAAAGTGTCAACCGTGTTTTTCTTGAATCAATGGGGAAAAACATAGATGTTTTGATTATTTCACGAGTCATTGTTTTTAGGGGTGGGTTTGAGACATATGCGTTTAGATAACATTGTCATCAGGTCAGAGACAAAACCCGAAGACCTTTCGTCATACAGCCGAAGGAATCAATTTCGCTGAAAACAATATCCTTTGCAACGTCACAGCCACATTGAATTGAAAACCGTAATCCGTACTGTTACGTCACAAAAGGCGAAAATCCGGCGGTTAAGTGTATGATAAAAACAATGGTAAGTCACGATCGTTCTAGTATGTCAAGTCCATTAGCAATTTGAATGTCGTGATTTTAATTGAACGTCGCAATTGCTGTCAGAAGTTCAAAAATGCGACAACGAATTAGCGAATTGAAAAGCACTGGGCTATACTTGATAGTAGCCGCTATATAATTTAGACATATTTGTGCATAGTATAAACACCATAACTACATAAAGAGGGATATGAAACAACATTTTGATATAGTAAGCCACATCTTAAAGGACCTTGCCACAAAAATAAGGGTTATTTGGGGGTAACGAGCATTTACAAGGATAGGGGTGATTGCAGTACAATGGCTACGGCATGTTAAACAACATGTACCGTGGTAGACTTGGTTTAAAGTAAAACCAGATGCTTTAGCGTTAAAATGTTTGAACCGGCGAAGACCTGGCTTAACAATCAATCTATCAACTGTTGGACATAATGTGTTTATTCACAGGTACGCTAGCTGTATCGGCATAATGACGATAAAAATAGCGTTCTTGACGAATTAGTGTTATTTTGACATCACAAAATACATGGATCTGTTATTTTATCGCAAGTGACGCAAATTAATGTTATTTCTATTAAAGCGATGAAACCGAGCCAATGTTGATATAACGTTCTAGAATATCAATGTCGAACGTATCTAAACCAATGGGAACACGAATTCAACGCTTTTGACAATGGACTTGTTATCACAAGCACTATTATGACCTCACATTCGATTTGTTTTTAAACAAGACTCTTTATGACGTAAAAGCGGCGAAGGCGGGAAACGTGTTGCTTAGCAGCGTGGTGTAATGCAACGTTAATATATTATGACGTCATAAAAAAACAAAGGTTGTTACGCGCGGCGGTTTCGATGTTTCGCGATTGAAAAATAATTAGGTTTTGTTTGTATTCATGACGTAGTCGTTCGAGAACTTATCCAATCAGCGCTTCTATATTAGTCTTCTCAGTGACGTAATAATGAATTATTCATCAGGGAAATACGAAAATACACCGTGCTCGTTAGCGGCACCTAGTATAAAATTAAAAATATACGATAGTTTAAAAATAGAATGAATAAAAGAACACTAAATACAATATAATAAATAACAGTGCATTATGCAGACGTTTTAATATAATATTGCACCCCGTTTCTCTCTATAACGCTGCAAATTGCTTCAAGAATTTTGCGGTTTTGCACATAACCTACGCTTGAATCGTGAAATCTAAAACCATTGACCTTTCCCCATATATGTCTGTCAAGTGGTAGGTTACAACGCCTAATCTGGGCTACGGTCGTTTAGGCACGAAGCTAAAATGGACGACATTTTGTTTATTACTCAAAGAACTTTTTGCCAGTCAGCAAATCCGAAATGAAGTATTCGCAATTTTTCTTATTTATAAACCACCAATATTGTATTATCAATCATAACAAAAATGTGTCAATAATCTGCGATGCGCAGTTTTGCTGCGTTTTCCTTCTGTCCTTTTATTATTAACATTCATAGCGACCGTTCACCTGGCATTTATAGAATAGAAAAACAAACCATAATCAGTAATTAACAAACTTATTTATCTGAATGGCTTGTATAGGTTACGGTACTTTAGCGCAATTGAACTTAATTTGACGCTTAGTAGTGATAACACGTCTTCTATTCACCTGAATTTCCTATTTACTTTTGCTGTACAAACCAATGCTTACAATACTTGATTAATTTACGCCTCGATTTTTAAATATAACTGAACTATATACGCACTAAAACATAGTACAGACACTTGACACTATCTGTACTTTTACAGCGACTGTACTTTACCAGTTAAAGTTCAAAAAACAAGATACTGTACGCCCCTACATAAGTACAAGTCATTCTACTGATTCCTTACCTCCCTTAGCCCTGCGTCTTTACTGTAACACAATCGGTTTTATGACGTCATAATACGGTCGTCAACAAAAACATTATCGGACTGGGTGTAGCGATTTTAATCGTAATGACATGCAATTAAACTTTGCTCATCTTATAACCTGCAAATTTAGGCAAGTGCATGGCCTAACTGTTAACGGCTACCTATATACTGGACTAATGGGACGCAAACTTGATTCGCCCGTGCTGTTTTGAAAGGAAAGTCGACCCCCGGTCAACAATAGCGTTGAAATAACTAAGAACCAAACTATGTGAAAGTTTTAGAGGCTGCTAGTGTTTGAGAATCGCTAAGCCTTATCGATATACGATTATAGTACTTTAGACTTGCTAGGACTGTACGATTAAGATTGGAATTTAAAAAATATATTTCACACAGGTAACTATATAGTTTGCCAGCAAATAGAAATGTCAAACTAATTTGCAAGAAAGGGTTTTAAAGGTCACCAACTCAAGTTTAAAGCACCGTTTCTTTATTAATAAGCAAAAACTGTAAAGTTTCTTTTCTCTGGCATCTTTTGTAAACTAACAACTGCAATATAGGCTACTATTTCCCTAATACCAGCTGTAAGTATTTTTTCACACCGGATAATGTAATAGTCATCTAGCTGTGAGCTGTGTGAATTAATTTAATGTACA
>CH000040.1:858072-871964 GCA_000149265.1 Ciona savignyi | reverse complement strand
TTACCCACCACCACCACCCCCAGGTTCCATGGGAAGAGGGTTTACTTCCTTAGCAGCAGGGTTCACCCAGGGGAAACCCCCGCCAGCTTTGTATTCAACGGGTTCCTTAAATTCATCCTCCAAGAAAACGACCCACGAGCCGAGCGGCTCAGAAACAGGTTCGGCTTTGTATGATACAAACTTTCTTTGACTGATTAAAGGCTTCACACAAACTTTGTATTGTAGAAACAGGTTGGCTTGTCGTGCAAACTTTGTATTACATTACATTGATATGGGGCGGGTCTGCTTGGGATAGATGTGAGGTGTGAGAGGTTGGCTTCGTAAAAACTTTGTTCGATTGATTAGCTTGGTGGGTTAGTGCGCCACCTTTTAGTGGAAAAGTTGCAGGCTCGAAACTGGTCGCTAGCTAGTCGGTTGTGTCCTTGGGCAAGGCACTTATTGAACATTGCCTGAACCCAGCAGATTAATGAGTTCTACCAAATTGAAGGAACGTCTCAATCATATACAACACACTGCAATAGCTCCGGTAACTCGACGGTGGGCGCGAGGTGATCTGACAATTGCCCGTGTGTTAACCCTCTTGGTTTTCCCATTCATGGGGATAAACATGAAAATACACACAAAGCCTTCCAGAAAAACGTGCTAACAAGAAACTTGTGTAACATCACAAGGAGTGCAACATTATTAAACAAATAACTAGTAATTTGCAAAACATGAAAAATAAAACAAAAAAATAAAAGTAAAACATGCGACTGGTTCGGCCCAGTACAAACTAATCCACAGCCCAGGGTTTGGGGGATTGGCGACCGCTTTAAACTACCAAGCTATCCTGCTAGACTTATTACTTGTTTTTCACAGATTCGTCTTTAAACTTATCCCCATGCTAAACCCCGACGGGGTATATCGGGGGCATTATCGGACCGATCAAAAGGGGGTCAATTTAAACCGGGTGTATTTGAACCCCAACCCCGAAACCCACCCGTCCATATTCGCTTCGAGTTCTTTGATTCTCTTCTACCACCACTACTACCGCACCACCATCACCCCTGACCCCGATTCTGAGGGGAATTCCCCTGTAACCCCGGAAAAAGAAGCAGACGTAAGGTTAGGGGTGGGCGATTATATCGAATCGTTCGAAAAAATGGATTTAAAGGTGAGAGTATTGATAACTATTCAATATAATTTGCTTTCAATAAACTGTTTATAAACGAGGAAAAAATGAAAATATCTGATTAAAAAATAAAATATGTTTCTCGAATAAAATAATTACATAAATAAAAATCTGATTGGAGTAAAATAAATTATAGTAATCATGATCTAAATTATGATCTAAAAATTATCTTAATTGACCCCAATTATAGTCTTAATTTACTCCAATTCTAACCTTAAGTCACCCCAATTTCAATATTTATACCTCTTTATTTTAACCCAATTTACCCCCATTTAGGTTGAGGGGCATAAAAAGGATTACCACAAAGGCCCCAGGTTGGTAAAAGAAACCCCTTTCACCCCATTCCACGGGGATTTATTGAGTATCGGTCCTCGTGAAAGTGGAGTGGCATTCTACGTGGATTTACACGGTCACGCTTCCAAGAGGGGCTGCTTCATCTACGGGAATCACATAGAAGCGGAAGACGACCAGGTTTGTGTTATTTTGTTAGGGTCATCGACTTTCATTTAAATTATTTCTACTTTTGTCCAAGTTATGAGTGGTATTTTGTAAGAGTCGTGTTAGGTCAGTGTTACCAGGTTAAAGTCATCGACTTTTGTTTAAATTATTTCTTCTTTTGTTCGAATTACAGTAAGAACAAGTAAAATTCAAGGTTATTTGTCTTTAGACGACAACTCATTTTAAATTTATGACATTTGCTTTTGTCCTAGTTTCCTGTACCGCTTTCTCACACATTGATATAGTATCGCAAGCCTTACTTCTGTCGTTTGAATTACAGTAAAAAGTTTAGGTGAAATCTGTAATACATGATTCGAAAAATTATTTTTTTTGTTTTGCAGCCTTGCTTGTTCTAACCAGTCTATACTCATTTTTCTGATTTTTTCTGAAGTTATTTATTTTTTCATCCAAATTACAATAAAAAATCCAATATCTGCAGTACAGGCTTAGGATTGAAATACCAAACAATTTTTTTAAAAGATGCAAATAAAATAACTTTTGAGAAATATTAAATATAAGGGACATGGCTATTAAACCCCAGAAAAATTGCAAACACCTTATTATCATTTTATTGTAAAATAAATCCGCAATGGAAGTTCGTAGTAAAGTTACCACACAGAAAAGTTGTCTTTAGGAAAAGGTTTAGCCCTAAAAGTGTAGAACAAAGCTGAAAAATAATTTAAAAATGAAATTTAGTTGTTAATCATTTAAGAGAAAACTTACCAAGACTAGTTAATACAAGTGGATAATACAAATATAACAATGTTTGTTCACAATCTGATGCATGTACTGTGTTACAAAGCTATGTTATAACTGTTTTTTTCTGTGTTAAACTCGTGATTATGGCAAAAATATGATACATGTTTGTGTGACCGTTTTTTTTTTTCTACACCCGTCGTTAGCTAGTCGGTTGTGTCCTTGGGCAATGTACTCTACAGACATTGCCTGAACCCAGTGAAATAATGGGTTCTACTTAATTGAAGGAACGAGTAAATCATACACAACGCACTGCTTATGAATGCATTCATTGTCATTCTTTATCACAGTACCACACATACACGGATACACACATGGATAAACATGGGTAAATACCACATCAACCCCAAAATTAACACACCCCCCAACTCCAAGGTGGACAACCTGCTCTACCCGAAGTTAATCTCGATGAACACGGCTCACTTTGACTTTAATGGATGCAACTTCACGGAGAGGAACATGTACCTGAAGGACAAGCGTGATGGAATGTCCAAGGAGGGGAGTGGGAGGGTGGCCATGTTCAAGGTGCGTTGTTTATGGGTTGTTGTTGGTAAGATAGGATATTCATGTTTATTACTTGTAACGGGAAAACCAATGGTGTTAACACACGGGCAATTGTCAGACCGTCGGGTTACCGGAGGTATTGCAGTGTGTTGTGTATGATAGACACGTTTCTTCAATTTGGTAGAACCTGTTAATCCGCTGGGTTTAGGCAACCTTTCGTAAAGTGCTTTGCCCAAGAACACAACCGACTAGCTAGCGACCTGTTTTGTACCTACAATCCTTCGGCTAAAAGGCAAAGCAGTAACCCACCAGACTAATCAGTTGACTTACAACCCCGGCACCACAGCTAGCATGGGGTAAATCTTGCACCCCTGGCACCCACACATGGGGTGAATCTTGCCCCCCCCTGACACCCCTTAATACACGCCACCCACAAATGGGACGAATCTTGCACCCCTGACACCCCTTAATATACGCCAACCACCCACACATAGGGTATATGTTGCACCCCTGACACCCATTAATACACGCCACCACAGCTTGCAGGGTTGGTACACAGCTACACCTTGGAATGCAACTACAACACCGGTCGAACCGTCAACTGCATCGCGCAAGCTGCTCATGATAATGGGAGAGCCACTCCACCGCCACCTGCTGGTCAGTTTATATTGTTTCTATGAATATTTTATCAAATTTAAAAAAGATTTCTGGAAAAAGTGGTCTTTTTTTGTGATGTTAAACTGTGTTAAAAATACTCTTTTAAGACAAGAGTTATATTTACAATGTCCCGACTCGTGTCTTGTCTTTTGGAAAATGACTTGGGTTTGTTCGAGTTAATCTTTCACTATCAAATACTGTAAAATGTGCTGTCATAATCGTACAAGTGTATGTATTGCCTTCATATTAAATATTGTTTAACACATGTTGCTTTATTCATAATTAAACGGTATTGTCTAAAAATCAGAGAGAAAATTACTCTTAACTTTAATTTACCAAAAAAAAACAGATTGAATCACCATGTTAAAGACTTGACTCCACTTTTTTAATGACTTGACTTTACCCGATTTTTTAGAAAGATACAATGTTCTCATTATTACCCCTGTTCTTACCCCCCAATCCCCAGGATTACCCTGTACCCAGTGTCGGGTTATTACCAGATTTTACAGACAGAGACATTTTAACAACTATTACCACAGGACACTTAACCCATCCCCACCTAATAGGGTTTTCCCCATAATTACCCCAAAGACCCCTCCCCCCATCCCAGGGTTTCCCCCTAAATACACAATCGAAATATTCGAGGAGGTAGGACGAGCACTAGGTGTCGCCGCACTGGACATGCTCCAGTCGAACCCGTGGTCACGCTTGCTGCACTCGGAGTTCACCACGTTCGACAATCTTCGGTGGTGGATGTTGAGGTTGGTGGACCAGGATTATTTGTTCATGTTTATCCCTGTGGAACAGGATGAGAAGTTAAACATTGATTTCATCATAAACATTAGAAATATACAGTCATTTTACCACAGTGAAAAGGAATTCCTGCCTGTTTAAATGTATAAAACAGCTGGCAATCTGTTGATAGTTGGTCATAATCATAAGAAATATATATACAGCCAAAGATTCACAATAATTTGTTTTAATAATTATAATAGGGTTTATAAATTTGAAACAGATTTGCCATAATTAAGTTTGATTTCTCTTCATTATAATAAGTATTTGTTTACTTTTTTCGTCTTCATTATTTGTTTACTTTTTTTTCTTTTACATTAGTATGGACGGGTGTACAATAGCCGCGGGGCCAGGAATTTAGCTAATAAAAGGCCTGTTACTCCAACTCCAAAAGTTACTCTTGTTTTTTGTTTTTTTGGAATAATTCATATTAAAATAAAGTTTAAACTAACTTGTCTTGCTAAACTTAATTCCGAACCCTACTTCCCACTTATCTGCCTTCGGACACTCACACCAGAAAGTTCGCCAATATCACCCACAAAGGGGTAAAATTTCAACTCTATCCCAGGTATGTTCGTAGCTCAAGGGGAAACCCCATTTTACCCCGCAAGATGGGTCGCATCAGCACACGGGTAGCGCCAAACATGGCCCCCCCTACTAACAATGGAAACAACGCAAACAGCTCGACTGTAACATTGAAACCAGGGTGGGCTGATGTTACTTTTGAAATAGTTTTTGTTAATAGAATATCATGAAGTCAATTTCATGCAATTTTATATTTATATTTCACATACCTCGTCTGTGTTTTCCCACGGGTAATCGTCAGATCACCTCGCGCCCATCTTCGGGTTACCGGGGCTATTGCAGCGTGTTGTATATGATAGACACGTTCCTTCAATTTAGTAGAATCCATTAATCCGCTGGATTCAGGCAATGTCCGTTAAGCGCCTTGCCCAAAGTCACAAACGACTAGCTAGCGACCAGTTTCGAACCTTCAACCCTTCATCAAACGGCCGACGTCCTATCCAACTGAGCCAACCATCTGAAACAATCATTGGTTCAGATTTAAATTAAAACATTTCAAACAAGTTTTGATAAATAACCCGATGGTACTGTTAAGCAAAACTCGCTTCTAAATAAAAAGTTTAAAACATTTTTGTTTAAACGACAGTCGTTAGAACACGTCTAAAAACCAATCAATTATTAAGTTTCGGTAAAAATAAACGTGGCCGCTTCCATTAGACTGCTGGAAGTAATTTAATCACTTTTATTAATCAATACGTTTTAAAACAGGTTCCATTTTTAATTAAAATATATTTTTCCATATTTAACGTCATGTTAAAATATAATTTTTGTTTAATAGTCGCTCAAATAATGACATCACAAAAGCGAATGTGACATCATCTGGTTACGGACGACCTCCAAACCGAAGTGCGAACCAACCAGCGAACCGGTTGAATCCAGTTAAAACCGGATCCAGCCCTGCGTCACGACCCGTGGTACCGAACAACCAAACTAGGTCAGAGGTCATAAAACGTCAGAAGAATTTAATCCGCGTCGCTGTGGATGGGGGAGCGAAAAACGCACTGTCATCGTTATCCGTGAGTCAGCATCACGGGTTTCACGCTCACGATGATGATATTTCACGAGGGGATTCACGTGAAGATACTCATGTGACGCTCAGTTTCACGAATTCGGGGGCAAACCCGGGAAGGGTGTTCCAAACCACTCGTTCTAACCCTGAACCCGGGTTTTCCAACTCCCCGTCCAGTTTATTCGGGTTAGGAAGCAATTCCGACTCGGAGCTATTTAGGGGAATCCCCGAGACCCCAACTAGGGGTGAAGTATCATACAGCCCCATGTTGATGGATTTCTATGGGGTGGGTGATGACCCCCATGATAACAAACTCCCCCCCGCCCCCCGGGGCTCAATGTGGAACAAATCGAAACTCCCCACCCGTGCCCCCCGTCGGGATATAATCACCCCCCATATATCAAAACCCCCGTCTGTACAGCGGGGTCGTAGCCCCCATATCACCCAACCCACCTTTGTAGGGGTGCCAGGCCCCAATAAAGTGGTAGTGGGTCCAGGTGGGGTAATTACTATCCCCACAACCCCCTCAAAATCAAGGTACTTCCCCCAAGAACCCCTTTTTTCGAGCTCCATGTACATAAACGGGGGTTCCCCTATGTCGGTCCAGCCCCTCAGCGTTTCACAGAAACCGATTTTCCTTTCCACGGAACGCGCCGAGCTCATTCTCCCTACCGGGGAAACCCCGGTTAGGAAACCGCCGAGCGTGACCAGGCGAACCGGGAAATCGGGGAAGAAAAAATCTTCCGCGAAATCCGACCAGCGGGTGGCGCCAAAACCAACCCAAATTGGCGGGAAAAAGAAATTCAAATCGAAACTCCCGAAACGGCTTCTAACGCTGAAACCAACGTCATCAAACAACGAAATATCCGGGGAGTCGATCAAACTGTCGCCTCGCTTAGCCAAGTCCCCGCTGTTTTTCCACCAAGATATTGCTCCATCTAGCGGCGATCTCGGCCGAAACTTCGAGAAACTTGACGCTGAAATCGCCGCCGCGTCACGTGACACAACCTCGTACAAAATGTTATTCGACACTGATCAATTCCACCGTGACGTAATCAATCGTGACGTCACCAACCACGTAGGAACGGAGTAAATGATATTTTGCACACGATAACCCTTCCCCGCTTCTATTTGCAAACAAAATATTTTTTCTTCCGATTCTACTTTTTTCTAGAATTTATACCGAGTTTTGTAGCGTTGCGTTAGTTCCACTGTTATAGAGTATATTTTGGAATAAAAAATCTTAAATATAATCATATGTGCAAAGGGGTTTAATTTATTCATTTTTTCCCCCAGTTCTAAAAATGTCAAACGAATCAAATCACGACACAGGGACAGGAAAAGACGACAAAACGAACAGTCGTTAAAACACGTCATTTAAAAAGGGATATAATTTAATAAATTTAATGGACGTGGCCGCCAAACCTAAAAGATGTAGCCATAGGATATTCATCTTTATCCCCGTAAATGGGAAAACCAAGGGGTTTAACACACGTGCAATCGTCAGATTACCTCGCGCCCCATCGTCGGGTTACCGGAGCTATTGCAGTGTGTTGTGTATGATAGACACGTTCCTTCAATTTGGTAGAATCCATTAATCCGCTGGGTTCAGGCAATCTCCGTCAAAGCCGTTCTAAGAACACAACCGACGTATCTATTACTTCCTTTTAAACTGCATCGATATATGAGAATCGACATTTATGTGGATTTATATCCATGTACACAACTGCGCTAATACAGCATGTTGTGCATTTGTCAATGATAGAAAGATTAGTAAAAACCGGTCTTGCAAGATTATGTTATAGCATTAGCACGTGATACATATGTGCTTTAACACGAACGTGACTCAAACCTACAGTCGCTCTTTTCATGATCATTCTCCCGTGCCGCCGGAAGTGACCTACGTTTCAACTCAGCACGTTAAACATGTATTTGTTCAGTAACAATAGGGTATTCCCCTGGATTTTTTAAATTGCTATTTAACAGTAACACAACGGTGGGCGCGAGGTGATCTGACGATTGCCCGTGTGTTAACCCCTTGGTTTTCCCATCCACGGGGATAAATGTAAACATCCGACATCAAATTTCTTTTATTTTTAATTACCGCAACTACCGCACACGACTATTTGTCTTTTGTTTCCCTGTTATGGCAAACAGGGTGGTAGTTACCGCTTTGATTGTTTGCAAATAACCCTGCGGCGATTGGTCAGCTTCTGTTACTTCGCAACTTAAAAGTGGTAAGTTGGTAGGAGAAAAATCGTAGAAAGGTAGATAGAAAATTTTATTAAAAATTTATATTTTTTATTAAAAAAATGTTTTAAAGTATCAAATTAATATTCAAGCTACGGGGTTTGCTCAGATTAATATACAACTCTATGCATTGTGTTTTGTAGAAGTTATTACCATGCCAGTTAAAAAGTTGTAATTGCAGAAACGTTTACAGAAAGTAGTAATGTTATAGCTAAGCAGTCTTCTTGTGTTAAAGTTGAGGAGAGTAAAAATAAAGGATTCACAACATTTTAAGCTTTAAAGTAATTATCGACAGATTTGAATCCGTGGATAATTTGTTTTTCGTCGTAATTCGCTGTATGTGGATTGCGAGTTAGGAATATTCCGTGGTTCGGCAAAGAAACACTCGCGTCTTTATCTCACACAGTGTTGTTTTCCTTTTATGACAAAAATAGTTTTGCGGCTCCCAGTGATTTTTATTAAGTGGAATATCGGTTAAAATGTGGCAGAATAAAACATAAAAACTAGTGGTTAAAACACACTCAGTAAATACACAATGTATAATAAAAAAGTGACGTGACCGTTAAACCTAATATTATTTATCTAATGGTCAAGTGGCCGAATGGTTTACTTGATAATTCATAAACCAATTTCCATATAAAAACTGTCGAAGCGACCCATCATTGGTTCGAAACTTAGTACGTTATAAAAAAAATATTTTTTTTGTCTCCAAAAATCGTGACATATAAGTAGGTCACGGAACATAAATAGCACACAATCACACAATCACCACTAAACGTTAAAAGACACGCAATAAACGTGAGGTAACGCTCAAAGTGGGTCACACGTAGCCAGACATAATACATCGGTCGAGCTGAATCATTGTAATTCTCAGAATTTGAAACCATGCAGATAACCATTTCCGTTTGCGACGTAACAATACATGTTCTACATTATTTAAGAACGATCATAGTTAAGTTTTTTTTTAGTTTATTTTTTCGCCCCTTTCTTACATTAAAGAAGAATGGCATGATTAAAGTCAAGGAGGCAGGATAAAACGGCTAAACTACAGTAGTTAAAACACGTCACTTAATACACAAGGTATAATGGTAACTTGACCGTTAAACTTCACATCAATCAAAACAAATTGTCAGTAAATCAATACCATTATGAATTGGGTAAATATGTTTATGAATACACAACATATTGGTCAAATTAACGTCAATCGTGGATATTAAAAAATAGCTAAACGTAAAGTCTTTAAAGAAAAGCGACGTCCGTCGAGGTAAACTGCTCACTAAAATGAAGATTATGCACTTTGGTAAATTTTAGGGATTGGGTTACATTTAGCATTAGTTTTGGAGTTGAGATTACTGTTTACGGCAGGGTTAGAATTAGTTTCCATAGTTTTAGTGAGCAATTTCCTATCTTTTCCTTTTTTTAGTGTTGCCTGTATTTTGTAACGACAGATAAAATCAACGCAAGTTAGACAGAGAAGAAGTGAATAGTTGAATTGATCAAGAATTTCACAAAGTTGACCTTGTTTGAGCGATCAGCGCGGCCAACTTTTACTCGGGGCTTTTACCCGGTGCATACATTGTTGCAGGGAATGACGTCAGTATTGCAATGCGCATGCGCAGAATTTAGTATTTTATTTTATTTATTTTGCTTCTTCGTTACATAAAAGAAGAAGGGCATAGTTATTTTAGTCAAGAAGACAGGATAAATCGGCAAGTATACGGTAGTTAAAACACGTTATTAAAATAGACATGGTAATAATGGGAAAAAATGACGTGGCCGTTGAACCTTAAAATAATCAAAACAAAACAAAGTGTCGGTATATAAATATCTTTATAATTACGCAACATATTTGGTCAAATTATCAAATTGTCAAATTAGCGTTAATCGTGCAGTAGTTAAAACACGTCAGTGGGTGTTAATAAATTCTTCAGTTCTAAGCATTCGTGCAAAAATCACAAAGTAACTATGACTCTATAATATTTCCTTTTTACCATCGCCATAATAAGAGAAAATGCCATAAAAGCTATTCGACGTCCATATGGTCTGACGCGTTAATGCTTCTCGGTTTAAAATCCTTTTCTCATGCGCTGATACGACAACTCGTTGTTCAAGAGCACTTTGTTACGTCATAGTTTGGTCGAGCGGTTCGCCTTTTCGGACAAGACAACAATAATAATGGAATTATTTCAATCTTATTCAGTTTCAGGTCTTAGGATGGCAGACCATATTTTGAAAAGAGTCAAAATTGACAGAGCGTATCTTAACCATAGTGACGTAATAAAACAGCCAGAGAATATAAAAACATGGCCGAAGGTGAAATCGCAAGTCCAGAAATATTGCGAATCGAAAACCAAAGATCCGGTTCGTACAGTGAAGAATTTCTTTTTGAATCTTTTTCCAATATTCACATGGTTGTCAAGGTATGACGTCAAGGGTTGGTTGCTAGCTGACGTCATCAGCGGCGTCACGGTTGGAGTGATGCAAATTCCCCAAGGTTGGTATTGTTTCTATGTGAATTGTATTTATTTGGTGAGTCATAGTCCGACCTATTAGCTCGGTGATTTATTGCGTCGCCTTTCAACCGAAGGGTTGCAGATTCGAAACTTGTACCTAGCTAGGTTGTGTCTTGGGCAAGACACTTAACGGACAATATCTGAATCCAGCGGATTAATGGGTTTTACTAATTGAAGGGATGTGTGAATCAACACAATGTAGCCTAATATCTCCGTTAACCCGACGATGGGCGCGAGGTGATTAGACGATTGCCCGCTTGTTAACCCCTTTGGTTCCCCATTCATGGGGATTAACATGAATATCATACTCCATATGAGTTATTGACAGCATTTAAAACATAAACAGTTATAAATGGCTGTTACGACCAAATCATATATAAAATATGTGTGGCCTAGTCCATGGTCAAAAAATGTAACTAATGCCAAGTTTATCACGGGCTCGAAGCTTGATCCGGTCGGAATGACGGCCGCCTAGGTTACGTAAATATTTTTATATTTTTTAACTGTTCGTTTCGCCGTCTATTCCTGTTCCTGTGCTGTGATTTGTTTTATTTGCTGTTATTTAAAACTTGGGCAAAAAATAAACTAACCAGAACCAAATTCACTAATAACCACATATACCCAGGAATGTCATATGCACTACTGGCAGGCCAGCACCCGATATACGGACTTTACAACGCGTTCTTCCCAGTTCTTTTGTATTCAATACTCGGTACGTCTCGGCACGTGTCAATGGGTGAGTGGTTTCATACGTCATCTATTAAGTTTGATTTGATATTGTTCGTTTCCACGATAAATATACACATAAAAAATATGATATATATGAAAATATGGACACAGAAAAATTAAAACCCGTTTTTTATTAAAATTAATTAGTTAATAAAGATTATAAATAAAAAATACTAAACTTAAAGAAAAGTTTGCGATTAAGCGGCCTTTTTGGTGTAAAACCTCCAACATTTTAGTCTGACCAATTTCCGAAAGACCTTGAAACATAAATATTTCAATAAATATTGTTTGCGTTTATTCGGTGTAAATTAGTTTTTTGGTCGGTTTTATTTGATATTCTATTTGGGCTAAGTTTTGAACCCATACTGGACTTGTCACTTTTATGTAGAAGGATATGCTATTCATGTTTATCCCCGTAAGTGGGAAAAACAAGAGGGCTAACACATGGGCAATCGTCAGATAACCTCGCGCCCACCGTCGGGTTACCGTCGCTATTGCAGTATGTTGTATATGATAGATACGCTCCTTCAATTTAGTAGAACCCATTAATCCGCTGGGTCCAGGCAATGTCCGCACTAAACCACTACACTAATCTGTCGGACTTTGGTATATGTATCAATCGAAAAATTGATTGGTATTTGTATCAGTCGTGTTAACCATTCGGCCACACAACTTTTTTTTACCGTGCCAAGTTTCGAATCCATGATGGGCTTGTCACCAGGACCATTTTTTGAATAAGAGCGATATATGTATCGGCCGCGTTAACCATTCAACCACACTACCGTACCCACACAACTCTTATAAACAACCCGTCAGCCTATTGTGTTTAAACGACAACGTTTAAACCCAGGTTCATTCGCTATAACGAGTTTAATGTTGGGGTCAGCTGTCTCTACAATCGTCCCCGATCCCCAATTATTAAACTCCACCACTAACAGCAGTATAGAGCAAGATGCATGGGACGCGGTCTACAACGAACGAATAATTCTAGGCTCTTCCGCTGCCCTACTGGTGGGGGTTTTCCTGGTGGGTATTCCCCTGATTTAGCGAATTTGTATTTAATTGTGCACTGCGGAAAAAGTTGTGTTTTTTAAAATGAATTTTCTTTTATCTGTGGTTTGGCCGGTTGGCTTTTATGTGATGAGTCGGATTATCAGCCGAAAGGTCGTGGAATCAAAACCCTTCGTGAGGTGTTTCGTTTTGTTCTTGGGCGTTGCCTGAATCTAATTACTTAATGAATTTACCAAAGGTGATGTTTCTTTTGTACCTAACACACTACAATCTACAATAGCTCTGGTAACCCAACGATGGGTGCGAGGTAATCTGACGATTGCCCGTGTGTTAACCCCATTGGTTTTCACATCCACGGTGTTAAAAATATCGAATTATCCTATTCAAGTATATTAGATTTACATGCAATATTCAAAACCATAAACACCAAAAAACTTCAAATAGAAAAAATAAAATATTTAACAAAAATTGAAATAAAATTTTAGAAATATCATATAAAGAAATTTTACAAAACACAAAAGTTTAAATTACAAAAAATCATAAAAAAAACTTAATTTTTTTCCAGCTTGGATTGAGTTTGTTGCATCTTGGTTCAATCGTGATCTATCTCTCTGACCCCATGATAAGTGGGTTCACATGTGGGGCTGCAGCTCATGTGTTCGTGTCCCAGCTTAAAGGGTTATTTGGGGTGAAAGTTGGAAGTTATTCTGGCCCCCTGAATATCGTTTGGGTGAGTATAGGTGATTGTTGGGGGGAATTCCCCATACTGTGATTAGGTTAATATGTCCTCCCGGTTAGTCTAGTGGTTTAGTACGTCTCCTTTCAATCGAAAGGTTGCATGTGCGTAACTGGTCGCTAGCTAGTCGGTTGTGGCCTTGGGCAAAGCACTTAACGGACAATGCCTGAACCCAGCGGATTAATGGGTTCTACTAAATTAAAGGAACATGTCAATCATATCAAATCAAATCAAACATATTTTATTTGTTAAACGCACAAAAACAAAATAATAACAATACGAAAATAAATTAAACTGAGGTTTACATAACACACTGCAATAGATCCGTTAACCCGACGATGTGTGCCAGGTGATCTGACGATTGCCCGTGTGTTAACCTCTTGGCGTTTTTCCACTGGGTTCATTCAATGTCTGCTAAGTGTCTTTTTCAAGGGCGCAACCAAACTCGTTAACGACAATTTGTTCATTAGTTGTTGCTGCATCACAGGTGATCCGTGATGTAATAATGGCTCTGACATCATTGGATGACTCGGGGAAACAGCGCACGGCTTCCACGGTGGTAATCTCGGTGATTTGCGTTGCGTTCCTACTGGGGGTGAAGGAGGTGAATGAACGGTGGAAGAAGAAACTTCCGTTGGGGATTCCTGTACCAGGGGAGATTATTGTGGTGGGTGAGGGTGA
>CH000040.1:804698-822990 GCA_000149265.1 Ciona savignyi | reverse complement strand
GTTGATTAATAATGTTGTTGATTGAATTGTTGTTGATTAAATTGTTGTTGATTAAATTGTTGTTGATTAAATTGTTGATTGAATTGTTGTTGATTGAATTGTTGTTGATTAAATTGTTGTTGATTGAATCGTTGTTGATTAAATTGTTGTTGATTGAATAATGTTGTTGATTAAATTGTTGTTGATTAAATTGTTGTTGAATTGTTGTTGATAGAATTGTTGTTGATAGAATTGTTGTTGATTTAATTGTTGTTGAATAAAAAAATATTTGTAATTGATGTTGATTAATAATGTTGTTGATTGAATTGTTGTTGATTGAATTGTTGTTGATTGAATTGTTGTTGATTAAATTGTTGTTGATTAAATTGTTGTTGATTAAATTGTTGTTGATTAAATTGTTGTTAAATAAAATTGTTGAATAAATAATTGTTAATTTAATTGTTGTTGAATAAAAAATATTTGTAATTGATGTTGATTAATAATGTTGTTGATTAAATTGTTGATCAGATGTTGCAGTTGATATCGTAAAAGATTTAATCAAACAAAAGTCGGACGCAAATCAACTTTTGAAAGAAACAACGAAAGCAATCGAAGATTTAAACAACTCCAATGGAAGAGAGGTAACTTTGCTAAATTGATTGATGGTTGGTTGAATTTTAATTGTTTTAGTTATGTTTTTTATGTAAATGGGAAAGCGCAAGAGGGTAACAGGCAAGCGTCAGATCACTTCGCGTCCACTATCGGGTTACCAAAGCTATTGCAGTGTGTTGTGTATGATTCACACGTACCTTCAATTTGGTAGAACCCATTATTCCACTGGGTTAAGGCAATGTCCGTTAAGTGTCTTTCCCAAGGATACAACTGACTAGCTAGCGACCAGTTTTAAACCTACAACCCTTCGGTTGAAATACGACTCACTAACCCAGCAGACTAAACAGTCGGACAATCTTAGAAATACTTACCATACAAACCACTTAAACACCACCCCATATGAATTGAACCCACCACCCTACCACTACAGGTTGATATTAAGATGGAACGAGCTCACAAATTAATGGAGAATTTATCGAAGATTCGAAATTCACTCGACGATATGGTCACCAAGGCGGCTCTTGCATTGAGTGATAAACTTGGGAAAAGGTCTTAGTTACAATTTATAGGATAATTTGCCTTTTGATTAAAATATCATTTTATTGAGTTGATTTAAAACTATCCAATATATATAATGAAACATATAATTTGCATTTGATTGCATTACTGTTGCGATATTTAGGGCATTTACTGTTGCAATCATAAAAATTGCATTTACTGTTGCAATTTTTTTTAAATTTTAAATAATTATATATTAAAACAATATATAATTATTTAAAAATATGCTTATTTTGAATTTTTACTGAAGATAGCAACATTAATGGACTTAGGCCTGCAAAATACACATTTATTCAATTACATTGCAATACGACAGTGGGCGCAAGTTGATCTAACGATTGCCTGTGTGTTAACCCCCTTGGTTTTTCTATTTATACCCCCCTTTTTACCACCTGTGGGTAATTATTAACACATAAGTATATTAAAAAAAAGTGAACAAAAATAAGTATAGTATGAACCTGGTACAAGTACAGTTTTACCCTGTGATAGACATTGAAACTTATCGTTGATATCTTCCAGTTGTGAAACTGCTGTCGCGGAAGTTGATTTCAAATATTCAACAAATGTTGATTTGTTGACACAAGTTTCATTGTAAGTTGACTTGTTGATTGAAAGTTGCCATAACTTATTGATTGAAATTCAAATTAAATTTTATTCAGAAATGTATATCTTATTAAATAAAGAAATAAAAATCCCAAAGCAAAAAGTAAAAAAAAAATGAAAAGTCCTATATTGGGTTTATCTATCAATTTCATGCATTATGATTTAAATGATAAAGTAAAGTAGAATATTATGCTTTTTTTTATGATGTGTGCCATGTGATTGTAATTTGGATCAAAACTTAAAATTAACAGACATTGCCTGAACCCAGCGGATTATTGGTTTCTACTAAATTGAAGGAATGTGTCTATCATACACAACACACTTACGATTGTCCGTGTGATAACCCCCTTGGTTTTCCCATTTACGGGGATAAACATGAATATCCTATTCTGTTCTAATGGCAAATAAAGTGGGTAATCCACTCGGCATATAATGTGTGAAATTGGGTGAAAAACTTAAATTTTTCTTCTCTGACTCGTAATTTCAAACATTCAGTCCTGAAGCTGATTGGACGAAAATCGAACTCGCTAACAATGAGCCATTGTGTATTCTGGAACAAATGCCGAGGTATTATGACCTCACAGAAGTACAATCCATCCACAATCCCGAGAGTTTAAATGTGAAAAGGGAAACTTGTTTTGAGGAGGTTTGGGACACAATTCTTGTTTAAATAGAATTTTTGTATTAATCCAGATGGTAGATATTAAAGATTTTTTTGAGGGGAAAATTTAAGGAAATTTAATGACAAAAATTTAAGGAAATTTAATGACAAAAATTGAAGGAAATTTAATGACAAAGGGAAACATGTTTTGAGTAGGTTTGAGACACAATTCCTGTTTAAATAGAATTTCAGTATTAACCAAGATGGTAGATATCAAAAAATTTTTGGGGGGGAAATTTAATGACAAATTTCACATTAAAGGGTGTAATTTTAGAGTCATTGGTTCAAATTGAACCACAGTTATCCTTGAGTAACCTGTGAATTCACCCCTAATGTGGCCGTAGTTAGCGCGACCGATTTAAATATATAATTTTATATGATGAAACGGTCTTACTGAAGTACCCATTGTGAGTTTAAAAGCCTAATAAAAAAAAATAAAAAAGTAACCCTTTCCATATCAATATCTGAATATTTTAAACTTGAAAAATGGAAATGCGCTATAAGTTGACAGGACAAATCGAACATTCGTTAAATTGGGTCATTTCTAAAAAATGATATAAAACTGTTTTTAAAATAACCTTTTATCTATTCCTGCTCCATTTATTATGCACAAGAAATAGTTTTGCAGAAAAGGCATCATTAGTTTCTTATTTAAATAGAAGATTTGTATTAAATGGAGACTATTGATCAAAGTTTATCCTGGAAACAATTTGATGGTTATAATTGATAAAAAATTGAAATTCAGATTAAGGGTGTAATTTGTTAAGCAACAATCAAATTTAAACCTGTGTCACCCCTGGGTTAAACAATTCAATGTGAACTCCTCTCACCCCTGGGTAATCCCCCATACAGCTACTCCTCAAACAATCTGGTTCCAAATCGATGGTTGAAGTCGGTCGTCGTTTGGTTCATCTGCTGCGCACCCAACCCACGTGGATACCATCCTACTATGCCGGATACTATTGGAGGGCTACTGGGGATGCTAAACAGGTCGGATTACAAGTTGCTTAATATTTGTATTTAATTTAAACTTTTTTTAATTTAAACTTAGGTTTAATTTAAACTTAGGTTTAATTTAAACTTAGGTTTAATTTAAACTTAGGTTTAATTTAAACTTAGGTGGGATTAATTTTGATATATTTAACTTTTCTTTCTTTTATTCCACTGAAAGTTGGTAATTTTTGACGAAGGTTAGTTTTTATTCTTGATTACCCACGAACATGACAAAACACACATATGATGCACGACATAATGAACATCAAAATTGGCCGTGGCTTAGGGCGTCTAGCCCAACATTTCTTAGCTGTTTACTGCAAGAGCTACGGTTCTTCTAAATTTATAATCCATGCTTGAAAACAAAAAGTAGTATAGACCGGTTTTATTTGAGCTTCGTTGCCACATATTTGTTTTTTTTTGTCAATTGAATGGAATTGGTGGATTTTCATCCACTGGAAATGGATGTAACACGACTTCTTAGTGTATATGACCCCAATCCACTCAATGAAAGGTAGTTTTGTGCGGGTAAACGTCATGGATTATGAATAAAGTCAGCTTTCACCTCTACAATGATAATCTTTATTTTCTCCGAATAACCCCATCCCCTCCCCTACACCCCAGCCGGTTAGTCTGGTGGTTTAGTGCGACGCCTTTCAGTCGAAAGGTTGCAGATACGAAACTGGTCGCTACCTATTCGGTTGTGTCATTGGGCAAGGCATTTTACGGACATTGCCTGAACCCAGTGGATTAATGGGTTCTACCAAATTGAAGGAACGCGTCTATCATACACAACACACTGCAATAGCTCCGGTAACCCGACGGTGGGCGCGAGGTGATCTGACGATTGCCCGTGTGGTAACCCCCTTGGTTTCCCATTCACGGGGATAAACATGAATATCCCCCCCCCCCCCACAGACGATCACCTGCTTCATGCACTCGCTCTCCGTGGCTGCTCCTGAGCACCACCCAGTGGTGGTGGCCGCACTATCGGACTTCCTCGCAACCTCCGGACACCTGAGTGACTCCCTAGTGATGGGGAGACATCTTCCGGAGCTGGCTCCCTCCCCATCCAACTACTACCTCATCGGGGATATGTTCGGAGCTAATGTAAGTCACACCGTGATACCAACCCCGGTGTTGTAAATTACTCTTTCTTTGACCTGTTAGTCTGGTGGTTTAGTGCGTCGTCTTTCAGCCAAAAGGTTGAAGTTTTGAAACTGGTCGCTAGCTAGTCGGTTGTGCATTCGGGCAAGGCACTTAATAGACATTACCTGAATTGACATTGGACATTGATGTTAGACATTACAATGTGACATTACAAGAGTATACCCAGTGATGGGATTTAAAATGTTAAGAACAGGTTCAGAAGAAGCCGAAAGTTTGTGAATTTTTTAGTTTTTTTCTGTGTTTAAAGTTTGTAATTTTGTGTGTCTTAACCAGTGATGGGATTCAAAATTTTAAGAACGGGTTCTCTTTTTTATCGTACTTACTAACAAGAGGTTCCCTAAAAAGTCTAATGTTTGTAAAAAAAAAGCAAGAATCGGATCGGTGATTATCCCGACGTTCCAAGAACGGGTTCGACCGAACCCATGCGAACCTCTAGAATCCCATCACTGTACTAACCATGGTGTTGTAAATTACTCTTTTCTCCTACTGATTAGCGTGGTAGGTTGGTGCGTCGCTTTTCAACCAAAAGGTTGCAGTTTCGAAACTGGTCGCTAGCTAGTCGGCTGTGTCCTTGGGCAAGGCACTTAACGGATATCGCCTGAACCCAGCGAATAAATGGGTTCTACCAAATTAAAGAACCATGTGAATCATACTCAACGCAATAGCTCCGGTAACCCGACGGTGGGTGCGAGGTGATCTTACAATTTCCCGTGTGGTAACGCCATGTGCGTTTTCCAAATTACGGAGATAAACACATAAACAATGAATTTCCTTTCAACTCCTGTGGAGAAAAAAAGGGAAAAAAGATGACGCCCTTAATAACCGATGTCCGTTAAGTGTGGCCCACGGACAAAACTAGCGACCAGTTTCGAACCTGCAACCATTCACCTGATGTTCAACCATACAAGTCCTTACTGATTCTGTTGGGACAACTTATTGAACTTTTTGAATTTATTGTTTTTATACAGAATATCAACAATTCCACCAAATAATTAAATAAATATTATTAAACTTGGAAAATTTTATTCAATACTACCTATGTCCTATAATATCTTTATAAACTGTGGTAATACAACAAGTTATTTCGATTGCTAAATATTGTTCATTTACCTAGGTTTGGCGGCCGCGTCCGCTATATTCATTAATTTATATCCTTTTTTACTGACGTGTTCTAACGACTGCTCGTTTTGCCGTCTTTTTCCGTTCCTGTATCGTGATTATATTCGTTTGCCATTTTTAAAAAACTGGGGCAAAAAATGAACTGCAAAAAATGAATAAAACTAGGGCAAAAAATAAACTGCAAAAATGAATAAAACTTATCCCCACAGAACCAGTTCATCACAGCCGCCGACCATTACATCTCGGCCACCATGGACGGCGATTACAAGGAAGCAAGGCTTAAAATGAAAGCTGCAGTTTGTCGGCACATCGCAGATTGAACAAGACCGTGGGCATGCGGTGGTTATTTCTTTTATGGCGTTATAACCCCACCCCCCCACCCCTCTACCCTTTCATGCAAATAGACTTAATTTTTTCAATTTTAGATTTTTCTTTTTATTCAATATTATGCAATTAACAATATCGCTTATATTAGTTTTGTGATAATCAATGATTTAATTCGGCAGTAATTTTCCGGAATGACAGAAAATAAACTTTTAATTGATTTTGTACTCGATATCAAGACTGATTTTTTGGATAATTGTCATTTATAGTTATTGTTTTTTTGAAAAACGATTCCAGCGTTGAAAATGGCGACGTCGTCAAATGTAGGAATATAACCATAGTCAAATACAGTTGACTTGTATATACATCACTACGCATACATCAGCCTTAATAATCGAGTTAATGTATGTTTGTTGTTAGTTTTCCTCGCGTCCACCGTCGTGTTACCGAAGTAATGACAGTGTTTTAGTTTGGTTCATTTGTTTGCGCCAGTATTAAAAAATGGCAAACGAATCAAATCACGAAACAGGTTCAGGAAAAGACGGCAAAACGAACAGTCTTTAAAAAAAAAGGATGTAATTTATAAAATATAGCGGACGCGGCCGCCAAACCTAAGCGAAAGAACAATAATGTGCAAACAAAATTTAATTAAGACCAAACTATATAGATCCCTGACAAAGAGTGTGCGGTAAAGCGCGACCACTGCAGTGTGTTTGTGTATAATAAGTATTTCTACTGTTTTAATTTATATATAAATATTCACGGGCTCATGCAAAGTCTGGCCCAAGTACAAGATTAAGATCGAACTCCGCACAATGAAGTATCTGCAAGGCCACTATTCAAAAGAAATAATAAAAACAACAGCATCATATGTGTGCGATGCAGCATTTTCGATCAAGGGTTTGCATGGTATGAGTAACAATAGTCTGGTCGGTTAGTCTGGCGGTTAAGTGCGTCGCCTTTCAATCGAAAGGTTGCAGTTGCGAAATTGGTCGCTGGCTAGTCGGTTGTGTCCTTGGGCAAGGCACTTTACGGACATTGCCTGAACCCAAAGAATTCAATGGGTTCTAACGAATTAAAGGAACGTGTCTATCATATACAACACACTGAAATAGCTCCGGTAACCCGACGAACCTCATACATTCTATCCAAAAAGCATTAAAATTCAGGAACTACAAAAAAAACTTCCTTTAAAAACAATAACATTGTAAATAATATCATGCTATGAGTATACTAGAAATCGCTTTTTGTTAAAAAAAAGAAATTGACAATCATACGCAAATTACCCTCCAAAAATACAATCTGTGCATATTTTACATTAAGTGGTTCTGGTCTAATCAGTAAACAAAACGACAGGACTAATAATATAGAAAGTCGCATTTTTTGTGAAATTGTACGACCTTTCCTGTATAGGATCTAATTTCGCGCGGGAAAAAGTGTGTATTTGTCTCGCTTCATTAACCAACTTATTTCGGTGATTTACCAAGTTTATTTTACTTGTTAACTTCGTTGTTATTCCTATTTAGTTTTAGCATAAACCAATATTTTTTTATCTAAATTTTTGCGAAATTTTTTAAACGATTACTATTTTGCAGTTTTTCCGTTTAGTCTTTCATAATGGTACCTCCAATAACTACAGGTCGCTTAGATTATAGGGTTATGTTTGTTTTGTTGTTAGAGATTGACAAAATACAAAAATCTTTGGTACCTTTCTGTTTTGCTGTAGTATCTTGCCACAATATTTTTTTCTTAATTGTTGGATTTTAAGTTAACGCCATATTTGGTATATATTTATATATATGACATGTATTTTTAAATTGTTCGTGGTAAACGCTGCAGCGAAAGAAACAAAAATAAAAATTGCTATTATAAATTGTACAATCTGTTATTAAACAATAAAAATTATTTTAGTTTTTTAAGACATAGAGAAACATAAAAACGGTATAAAACAAGTAAATAAACCAACCAGCTAGCTATGTAATCTTTTTTGTTTCTTCATTTTCATTTAAAAAGATAAACCATTATTATTATGAAAGGGTTGCCTCTAATCCCGTATGGAAAGTAAGTCAATTTTCGCCGAGATCTCGAGTGTGCACGCGCCAAATATTTAAGTGTGCCGTGTGCAAACGTCCAAATCTCCAAAATCTCCTTTTTATTACTATTTTGTAAAAATCTTAAACAAACATATTATTCTATCCTAAATCTGTCGTGTCCATCAGCTAACATATCTATCTACGTAACAAAAAACGTACTGACTGTAAATTACCCGAGGTCCAGAGGTAGGTTTACAGGTTTGGTGGAAATTATACGATGTTTATACGGCCAGCTCACGAGCATGTGTGAAATTACGCAAGTGTGCGAAGACGCAGGGAAAAAAACTCGAGTGTGCAGCTGCCTAATTATTTAGGAACGCTTCGAACTTAACACTCAGTCCTTAACCCAACGGATCTGATAGTAATTAGAGGTACCGTTTGTTCAAGGCACTTGACAGATGATGTTGCATGATACCAATGGATTGATGAATCAAACAAAAAATGTAGAAATGTCTTTAATTTGTTTAGAAAAATATAATAAATCTCTGGAATTCTTTGTAATATGCACACGATTTCAAAAAAAGGAAAAACATGTTATATAAAAGTAACATAGTTGCTTTACAAGTTGGTGCCTTATTATTTTGTCCTTATACATGTAAGGTTTCCGGTCCAAATCTGCTTTCTTATACCTACTATTCTACTAAGTCACTAGGTGAACGAGGCAGTAAGTGGTATATTTTGAAAGAGACGGGTTAGGCTATATCATGAAATATCCTTACCTGTTCCACTCAAGTTAATGACGAAATAACCCGTCCTGATCATGATATGATGTGTTGTCCTGCCCCGCTGTCCCATAGATTAATGAAGCCTTTTTAATTTGTCTATTGGAGGGGGTGTCTATCTGGAGAAGGGTGTATCGTCGAACGGGCTATATCATGATAAACCCTTAACCCGTTCTGCTCATGTTAGTGGCAAAAATGCTCTATCCCGCTTGTAATATAGTGTGTTGTCTCGTCAAGCTGTACTATAGATTACCTTCTAATCAATCTCTTGTTTCAGATTCTTAAATCTTAGTCCATTTTATTCGACTGTTGTTTGCACTAACCCCACTGTGATGTCACAAGGCACGGTGACCGATTACTTCCCGCAACGTCGAACCCGAGGTTCGGTCCAAGCCTCGAAACGACTCAAAATCGCTGACTCATTGCAACCGGACCTGAAAGAATTGAAAACCACCGAGTCACAAAAGCCAAACACACGATCGCGCAATAAAGAGCCGAATGAGAAACGAGTCACGAGATCTACTATGAGGAAACTAAGCAAAACTCCAAAGACTTTAAAAGGTGATAATTTTTGGGTTTCACTAAAAGAAAGGAAGGAGGGAAACTGCTTACTAAAACTATTGAAACTAATTTTAACTCTGCCTTAACTCTTTCACTCCCGGCCAAATGCATTAATTCAAACATGCTGTCCCGCAGTGTTTTTTACAATTTTTAGTCATTTTCAAATTAGCACAGTTTTTCTAAAGTTTATGCTATGATTTAATATTTAGTATGGTTGGAAAGATAATTTATCCCTCTTTTAAACAAGCTGCACATCTAAAATCTACCTCTAATAAAGAATATATTATGTAAACTTTAGTGAACACCACTTTTTATGCAAAGAAAATTCTGCTCGACTTTGAAAAATTTGAGGTGCACTGACAAACGAAATACTCACTTATTATTGGAATGCCCAAATGATATGAAAGTTGGAATGTAGATTGTCTAATAGTTTTTGTACTCAGGAAAATTCGAACTGTATTTTTATCTTCAGTAGTTTTTTTACTATTTGTAATTGAAATTCGAGCTCTCAGCAGGACGCTCTCAGCAGGCACAGCCGGGTTCATGCTTTGGTGAACACGCGGCGTACCGCCCGTGGCGAAAACGTCACCAACGCTCTCCTTTTTATCTCAACGGCACATAATTTACAGAGAATGTAAAGAAAGACTTGCTTGACAAAAAGAGCTTCTCTGCAAGTTAACACGACTCCTATTGGCTGAGTTAGTCACGTGTAAATTCGTGTAAAATCGATAGAAATAAGAGGCGAAGCCTTGAAAAAGAAAGGCTATCACTCCTCGCATTTTTAATATTTCTCCACGGTAATCACAGAGAATAAAATATAGGGTTTCCTTGATCGAATGAGCCATAGCTGAGGTCTCTACCATTACGCATTGCGGAGAAATCGTTTTTTAGATTTGTATCCATTTATGGACAGACGGGATACCATGTTTTCCCACCAACTCGCCATATATGGCGAGTTGGGAGGGAAAGAGTTAAACACTAATCTCAATCCCAGAACTAACCATAACTCCAATTTTCGGGCTTCACTATTCTGCGGGAAAACACACTATTTCATGAGCGCGTCAAAGTATTTGTGTGTTTTTTCACCCTGCTGCCCGGCAGATTAATAAAGCCATAATTATTGGGTTGTTTTGTAGTACAAGTAAAATCTTTTATGACTTTAAGGTCTTGGTAACTTTTTCCTCTATGATATTACATAATTGAGTGTTATTTGCACATTATTTCCCTAATAAAATAGCGGGATTGCTGTAACAGAACTTAAAATTGACATTTAATTGAAACTGATTTTCCAGAATACTTTAGCCCACCAGCCCCACCACGTGTTGATTGTTCAAATTCAATCGTCACCATGACAACGGCCGCCGACGACAATCACGACGTCCCGGTGTCTCCGAGCAAACGTAAGAACAATGACCCCGATCAGTCACCCGTGAAACGGGGCCGCGTCACCCCTAAAAAGGGGTTCGAATTTGAAGCCCCGATGTCGAACATTGGAACGGAATTCGCCTCCAGTCGACCGACGCGAAAAACAGCTCGAAAACGACTCGCTTTGAATGATGATGTCATAATCAAAAGTTGTGATGTCACAACTAAAAGTAGTGATGTCACAGCTGAAAACACAAATGTTATTACGAACAAAGATTGTAAAGTCGCCGTTTCAAACAACGAGTCAGCAAATACCACCAGGAAAGAAAAATTTGATTCGAATTCACAAAAGGATTTAAACGTGAAATTAAAATCGAGCAAAAAGAAACAAGTTAATTCTACTGAAATTGAACAGAGTAATTCTCAAGCGGAAATTACAGAGAATCCTAAAAAATCAAAAACGCGGAAAGCTAAACAAACCGAGGAAAACTTTAAAAATTGCAGAGAAATTGCTGCAAAAGACCAAGGTAAGCTGGTATGTGTGCGATTACACGATTCAAATTTAACTTTATTACTTTCCCTAGGATTCACCCAGTTCTATGAAGGAAGTTTTAAAAGGTCAAGGAAATCTGAAAGATTTGCAGGTTGGACTGGTTGTGATATAACATATAAGGTTAAGTTTGATCTATTATGACATCCTGACCTTAGGCACGGGAATCTGGTAAATGTTGGTATTTTAAAAGATTTGCAGGTTGGCGTTAGTGAGTATAAGGTTAGGTTTGATCTAATAACCCGACTTAGGGAATATTACTATTGTCGGTATTTTAACGCCATTGGTTGTTGTATGCTTGATGGGATTGAAATGAGAATTATCAATTACAACATTGTGTATTATGGTAAACTGTGAAATCTAAGGAAAAAATGTTTAGTTAGTCATATTATATAGGAAGTTGTTTTCGTTTGTTAATTTATGGACTAGTTTAGCGATTAGTTGTAAGATAATCTGTAAAAAGAATTGTTAGAAGATATGATTATCAATTAGTTATGTAAAAAGCATCATCTTAAACTCTTTGTTACTCTGTAATACAAAGTACTGTTTGATAAAATAAATTGTATTTTTCTTGAAAATTTAAGTAAACCATAATTATAAACGGACAAAACTGTTTCTAGTATTTAGACATGCACAAAGAAAAGCACTTGTGCCACCCAATAATAATAAAAAAAAAATTAATCAAATGTATCATCCAGTCTAGATTTTGTCCTAAATTGTGTCTTTTTGTTCAGAAAACTCTTCTAAATATGAGAGATTTGAAGAGAAAAGAGAAGCAATCGAAAAAGGCATCGAAAACGTTTGATAAAAACCAAAATGAGTTGGTTGATGTCAGCAAAACGAAGAAACGTGATTACGCGTATTCCCGATTCCATTCTCTTGCGCAAGAAATCCCATCCGGACTTTCTCTTCCATTCAAGTATAAGGTTGGTTGGCAAGTTATCACTTCAGGGGGTTTCTCCTAAAATGACTTTAAGAACCTTTTAAGTGAAAATATGAGAAACTTCCAGACCCATAGCTATAAACACCTTCTTAAGGCTTTATTTTGTCATGTTTTACAATCACCCTGTTTAAGTTTAAGTTTAATTCTTTATATTTCAATTATAAGATCAATTGTTGATATATCAAGTGTTACAAGTAGAGTACCGCAGCTACAAATAACATGCATGTCAATAGTCAAAGTTTCCTGTCCCAAGGACACAACAGAGTAGCTAGAAGCATTGCAAAGGGGTTTACACTTAGGCAATCGTCAGATTTCACCGTCGGGTTACCGGAGCTATTGCAGTATGTTGTGTATGGTTCACATGTTCCATCAATTTAGTAGAACCCATTAATCCGTTCAGATCAGGCAATGACCCCCAATGCCTTGGCCAAGCACTCAACCCGCTCGGCTAACAGTTGGGAGTGCTACCACTAAAGAAAGTCCTCTTTCCTACACAACCCCCATCCTACAGATCCTCCAAGAGATGTTCCACAGCGCAGACACGGTGGTTAGCATGATGTTTAACCGACAACAAACTACAACGTGGATTAAACTGCAACAAGCTGTTAAAGATATGATTAAAAAGTAGGTTGTTTTCGGAAGAGTCGAAGCTGGTATGGTTCATATAACCAACATTACACAAGAATATATAATGTCCAGTTAGTTCGGTGCCTTTTTATAGTTAGAAGAATAATTTTTACAGTAATTTTTGGCCAATTTTTACAGGGTCAGGTTTTTACAAGGATAATAATTTAAGATATTTAAAGATATGGTTAAAAGTATGCATTAAAAAGATAGGATTATAAAGTTTGCTTGTTTTTTGTGTATGTTTTATGTTTGTTGTTTTGTGTAGACCCAGTGGCTATGGTCATTTAAATCTGATCTTTTTTTATGGTTTCTTATTCAATTTAATTGTTTGTTTTATTGGGGTTTCATCTTTAAAAATCTAACTCCAAAGTTACAAGGTTAATTGGGTAATTGGAACATATATTAGAAAAAACAGAAACCTATTTTATATTTAATTCACATCAAAATAAACAAAATAGTTTTGCATGTCAAACGAATTTTTGATTTGAACACCAGCAGCCTTGCTTCTTTTTATTTATGTTTTACGTTAAATTTCTACATATTTCGCGCCAAGTGAAAATCACTTCTACTGCATTTCTTAGCTGTAAAATTCATATTTTTTAAAAATTCTCTTTTTCATTTTTTTGAAATATTTTTTTTTTTTTTTAATTCTTTTTTCATTTTTTAAAAAAAATTTTCACATTTCCCAGGAAATTCGAGCTACGCGATCTCGGACGAATCAAACACGTCTTCCCCGGTGCTTACGTGTACCGCCAAGAACGGGGAATCCCCACTTACGATGATCGGATCAAATCCACCGATTATCAACTCACAATCGAACCCATTCTTACAGAAGAGGGTAAGTGTGATGTCATAGAAACTCTTTATTACAATCCTGGTAGACTAACCTGTCAACCTTTTTTAATTTCTTGATGATTTTCTCGGCAAAAACAAACAAAGTTTTATCCAGAACCATCTAAAAAGAACTATGTAAATTGTATCCACAACCATGTAAATTAAAATTGACAAAACAAACAGTTTTATGTAAATTCAATGTTGATGTTGGACAGTTGCTCCTAAACCTCTGGTGATTAAATGGCTATGATGGCTTAGTTTAAAAGTTCTTGGGTATAAAATGACGACTTTGTCTTCTTTTATTGCTGCTTTGAAAATAGTGTTTAACAGCAAGACTTCATCTGAATTATTTATAAAGCCTCTTTAAAAAACAAAAAAACTGTTTTTTGTGTTATCGTCTTTTCCAGCATTGCTCATACTTTTGGATGTTTTTAGTTTAGATTCTACAAGTATTCTAATTTAAAAAAAATTAAAAGACAATTTTTTGAATGCATCTCTAACTACCTTCAGTATGGCACAAGCAGTCGACACCCTCTAACTCTTGTTTTATTTTCCCCTAAATTTCCACAATTCTTCCCCACCAGAGTGCGATAGAGCATCAGACGAGCCACGGAAATTGGACAGTGGGTTGCTAGTGATGCGTCGACACCATTTCCATCTCCAACTACTTTCCATGGTCAAACACCATCATAAGGTTGTTTTGTTGTGACATTTTTTATCTTTTATTTATTTTTCTAATTTCATAAAAAAAATTAACAGTCATCAAACACAAAAATTTTTGTTTAAATTGTGTTAATAGTTTATGATCTATGCACACTCTGTCGTAAATTTTCGAAATGCAAGTGTAGCGCACCTAGCTAACCCTTGCATCGCACCATTTGAGAAACACTGCTATAATATATATGCTAAAATATATATTCTATATTTCATATATTCAAATAATAGCAGTACAACTACATTTTTTTTATTTTACATGCATTTTTTTGCTCATATAACATTTTTTTTATCGATCGATTAAATAACCCCTTTTTCGTCAGGAATTTCTTGCCTCTCTGGCTCCCCCGATGGTGGTAAACGAGGATGAAATACGACGATGGCACCCCCAGTTTCCCGTCGACCAGATCCCCGATATCGATGTGGGGGATCTCCCTAAACCCCCCAATCTGGAGAAATGTAGCTCAGCTAAGGATGTGTTGGATAAAGCGAAAGATCGGCTCACGAAAAAAGTGAGTAAATATTGCCCTTTTATGGGTGATATTTATGGAGATATAAAAGTCACTCTTTTATGGATGTTTATATCTCCATAAAATAAACATCAATAAAAGAGTGACAAGATGGTCGTGTTTATCCTCGTGAATGGGAAAACCCCAAGGGGGTTAACACACGGGCAATCGTCAGATCACCTCGCGCCCACTGTCGGGTTACCGGAGCTATTGCAATGTATTGTGTATTAAATTCACCAGAACACCATGGCATGTATGTTCTTTATAAAAATGGGAATTTACCATTAAAATCTTGTTTTCTCAATTGTACAGACAAAACATTAATGCTTATAGTATGCATATACAAATGATAGAAACCTTATATTTCCTATAAAAATCTTATAATATTTCTCGGATTTTCTATAAAAATCTTATAATATTTCTTATATATTTCCAGGCTGTCGAAGCTTTAAAGAAAGTCGCAGCAAAATGTGCCACGCCCGATAAATCGGATAAAACCATAGAAACCAACAATAACCCATCTCCTGTTAAGAAACCAGTATCAGTGAAGGGGGTTTCCCAATCTCTACTGGCAAGAGTAAGTGGAGACAATAGTTTTTAAATTAATTTTCTCTCAATGTGGTATTTAAAAAATTTTTTAATTCCTTTTTTTTTTAAACCGAAATTAATGTGTTTACTTTAGTTGTTTATTTAAAAAATCATAGTTGAACTATCAGAGCAAAATATAATAAGCGATGGATTTAATATTGGTTCCCATCATTTTGTTTAAACCTTTACTGCGTTGTTTTTTTTATATAAACCAATAACATGAGATCCAAAATATATACCATATTGAACGTAATTACGAAATTACGTTCAGTTACGTAATTACAGACGTCGGAATTACGTTACGTAATTCAAATCAAAATTACGTAATTACGCATCTGTCCGTATACTTAATTTGAAGTTTTCCTAAAAATGGTTCAAAAGGAAAATATTTAAAATTTTAGAGATTCGCGGGGAAATTTTTTTAATTTTCATTTTGTTGATCAGATCCGTGAAAAGGAGGCATCATCCAAGTTGAGGAAGATGGTTCGATCCGATGATGAGGAACAAAGGATCGAGAAGATGAAGCATCTTCCGGATGTTGCGAGAGCTCTTCGGATGTCAGTTGATGTTGATGGATGGGTTAAGAGAAAGGGAGGTTAACACACGGGCAATCGCCAGATCACCTCGCGCCCACCGTCGGGTTACCAGAGCTATTGCAGTGTGTTGTATATGATAGACACGTTCCTTCAATTTGGTAGAACCCATTAATCCGCTGGGTTCAGGCAATGTCCGTTAAGTGCCTTGCCCAAGGACACAACCGACTAGCTAGCGAACAGTTGCAAAACTGCAACCCTTTAGTTTAAGGGCGATGCACCAAACGACGACAGTTAAGTCGTCAAAGCTTTTGTACGTCTCTACAGATTTAGTTGAAATAAAAACCAAAGGGTTTAAGCAAGATTCGATAATCCAACCAGCTAATAGCTGGTTTCAAACCCACAATCTAGTGTTTGACAGTCCACTACACTACCGCTCAATCAATTATAACAACTAATATCGAATTTCTGGTTGATATCGTCTTTTCACAGGTTCTTCGTAACGGAAAAGAAAGCTTCGTTGCCCATCGACCTTATTGCGACAAGATTAGCTAAATGCTGCCCTTCAGTGGCCACTCCTGGTTCGTATATTGTTTCTATGGCTAAATGCATTTACTTACAGTCAAATCTTGTTACTGTATCATACCAGAACGGTAGAACTGTTTCAAACATACACAACACACTGCAATTGCTCCGGTAACCCGACAATGGGCGCGAGGTGGTCTGACGATTGCCCGTGTGTTAATATTCTTGGTTCCCATTCACTGGGATAAACGTGAATAATCTATCCTAAAGTGCATCATCGAAAAGTCACGATTGTTCGTTTTTTTTACAAAATATTCATTATTACGTCATACAGCGCTCATGGATGAACACATTCGCCTTTTATCACAACATATGACGTCATGGCTCATTGTTACGTCACTGGGAAAGAAGGAATACGTCAGACTGGACAAGAATAAAGACATTAGTGACGTAATAAAGGAATTACAAAGAAAAACGAAGGAAATGGAAAAGGGCGCGAAATAAGAATTCAAGAATATTTTATCTTTCATTTGTTCAGTGTTGTATCGTCGTGTAATAAATAATAAACGGTGGAAAGTATTGGTGGGTTTTGTAGGTAAAGTTGAATAAATAGCAGCGCTTAGTGCGATAGACGTGTTTACACATGGGGTGGGAATATACTAGACTTGCACAACTGGAATATTAACAACTTTTTCAAATTGGATCAGAATTAAAATAATAGAATAGAAACATTACACAAATTATATGCCAGCCATTTGCGCTAATTAGAACTAAAATTATCTAGTTGAAATCTGGTACTATGGGTGTTTTTACGTGGTTGTATGATTACCTCGTGCCCGCAGTCGAGTCTATATTGTAAAATCTGGTGGAGACATTGCTAATGTTTTAAACCCAATAAACTAGATTAAAGAAATGTCCGCTTAGTGCTTTGCCCAATGACCGAACCGACTACCTATTGGGGTACACGGAATACTGCCAACCAATTTAGTATTCCGTTGAGTAGCAACGTTTATGGTCATGGAGGGAGCTAGGTGGTCTAGTGTTGAATACGATCATATTTTGTCAAAACACATTTTGCGGGAAAAAACGGAAATATGCATTAGAAGTGACGGAAATCAAAGAAAATCAGTGCAAATATGGTGGGCGCGAGGTATCTGACGATTACCCGTGTTAACCCACTTGGTTTTTCCCACTCACGGGGATAAACATAAATATCAAAGTCCTGGAGTATTTGATTCCCCCTTTATAACGGGAATGTTGTTTTCGACGATTTTGAAATTCACTGAAGTTATTCTTTGTCACCGTAATCTCGGAAAATTGCCTTTGTCGCCACAAACCCCATTATAACACGGTTGATTAGTTTTCACAAAGTCACGCTTGGTTGACCAACCGGAAAGAATCGTTCGCTGAAAAATCTGGAAAAGTTTGCAGAATTTTATAATTGTTGTTAAAATAAACCAGACTTTTGCGTTTAAATAATTCGATAAAATGTATATTTGATAATTTTTGTAAATAAGTTGCCACTGTGTTTTGTGGTGGAAATTGCTCGACTAACACTTGGGGGGGGGTTTGCGTCGCCTTTAAATGGCACGTACGGGTCCCAAACTGGCGTAACCTAAAAAGGTGGGGTCCTGGGGCAGACACTTAACGAACATTGCTGGACCCAGCGGATTATGGGGTCTACAAACTGAAGGAACGTGTGAATCATA
>CH000040.1:787149-800247 GCA_000149265.1 Ciona savignyi | reverse complement strand
TTGCAATAAAATACTCTTAATTTACTTGATTTTAACGATTTTCTTGCTTACCACTACCAGTAAGACGTCATCGACCTAATATATATATAAATTGCAATTTTAACTGATCTTCTGGTAAGGCGCTATCTGTCACTTTAATATACCATTCACTCCTAATTTACTTGCTTATGGAGATTTTCGTGCTTACCACCAATGCACCTTACACTAAATCTATATTTTAAATGCAATTCTTCGTAATCTTTTGTGGCAAATAATATAATATCTTTCTGTCTGCATATTATACGCAAAACTATTGTGTTTTAAGCACTGGAGCAAAATAAACTAAAACTAGCGCGTTATAATATTAACTAGTAATTTTAAAACGTAAACTTGTTCATTGTACGTGACAATAAACTTGAATAATTCAATACCATTTGTGACTATAAATACAACATATAGTCCTTTGTGATGCCATAATTAGCACCTAACCAGACTACACATGCTATACTAAGCGTTAATTACATCATGCTGGTAGGTTTTGTGGGCTTCCTTTAATAAAGCTGGCGAACAGACGTGTTTAACTGTTTAGGGAGTCTTATTACAGTTGATTGCTACATCATATTAAACCGTTTTAAGCTAGACTATAAACACTATTGTGTGGTGTTATATATATAATACGTTTTAGAGCTACTGTCTGTTGAGTACTAACTAACTTATTTACAGGTAATGCGTACTAAACACCTATTCTACATATCATATAGGCACATATGATGTCACTGACCTAAATTCCAACGCTGTATAAGTACAGTCACTAGTATAATACAGAAACATACTTTTACACCTTTCGGGAAAATCCAAACCGTCGGTTTTACTACCATGACCTGATCTAGACTAGAGATTTTACGCAACGGAAACTCCAACATTTTGTTTCGGTTATACTGACTTTAGATCGCTAAATTGGCTAGGTATGGAACTAATATATAGACCTAATATAGATTTTTCGACAACTTTATTAACTCCTACAGTCTGTAGTGTGATTATTATACACAAATGCGTTCTTAATACATTCTGCACGTTAGTTTGTTGTTCTTATTTGTTAACATCAGCACTATAATATACAGGATAACATAGCTCAGCGCGATTATTGATTATATGACGAAGTATGGGCACTTGAATACAGTCCTCTACTACTAATAACAACTAGGCTTTATATGACTAATATATTCCGTTTGTCACTACTGCCGGCGTAACAATAGCATCGAATTTACCTTTAAGAGTTCCTAGTAATTAGCTAGTTAGCCAATGAATCATTTAAGTTCATGAAAATTGCATGTTCTTTTAGACTTACTGATTCCAGAGTTAACATGGCGAGTACTAACCGGTCGCGAAAGCTTGTCAATAAAAAGTTATTACAATTGGAACGAGCAAATGACATCTAATTTGCATGCTACCCACCGATTTATGCAAACTGTCTATAATAATAATGCTCGTCTGACTATTCGTGCGAATACGGAATTCGTACACGGAATTTAAACACGGCTTAATTTGTACGTGATTCTAAAACACCTTATTTTTAATTTTCGTTGCACTATTGAAGATAAAAATCAATCACCAAAAACAAAAACTGTAAAATTACAGCATTTAAAACATGTAAATAAATCCAAACTACACAGCATAGGTAAAACTAAGACGATACCACAAAACTATCTAGGATATTCATGTTTTATTGCAGGTGATTAACACACGGGTAGTCGTCAGAATACTTCGCGCCCACTGTCGGGTTACCGGAGCTATTGCAATGTGTTGTGTATGATCATAGTATACTAAACACGCCAAAATTGGTTAGACATATTGTATAATAATTGTTCAAAATGTACTTTAACCATAGTCTTGAAGGAAAGGTTTAAAATATAAAGACATTCTGCCGCGATGGTTACAATTTTCACGAATTCCACTAAAAAACTATAAACACATTTAAAAAAGCATAAAAACATAAAATAATGATTTAATAAAAATAATTTTAAAACACTTCGGGTTAAAGTTGATACTCGTAAAACCACACAAAAAACTATCTTGTAAAAGCAAATAATTTTATACATAAAAAGGCATATTTACAATCTATACAACAGCTCCTACAAAAAACAACACGGAAACTCTAAACTATATACATAAACAAAAAGTAGTAAATTAAATTATGAATTGAATCGATATTTAAATTAAGAGAGGTGAAACATTTTAAATAATTGTGTGTTCAAATGTTTACCACGATATAAACACCGATTTCTATATAAAAAAGCAATCTTAGTGACAAAGCCCATTATATATTATGGGTAATGACACATACCGATTTCTATGTAAAAGTGACTTGCCTATCTTGGATTTAAACAACCCCGTATATAAGAAAAAACACAATATATCATCAAGGCAGTAAAACAAATAATTTAGTCAATGTTGCTTATTAAATTTTAAATGAACGAAAATTTAATTTAAAACGAGTAAATTTGAACAAACGACATGTACTAATTACACAGTAGTAATACATGAACTAAACACACAGTAGTATATATATATATGTATACAACATGTGTTATTAACGCAACAGTGGTTATACCAATTTAAAAAAGGTGATGAAGAGCTCATCATGGGTTGAAACTTAGCCCGGTAAATAATCTTAACTTTGTTGTTGGATTAAATCGTTAGCAGGGCCGATACAGTTAACGAATCTTAACTAAGGGATATCCGTAACGACCCAATCATATTTAACAACTTGAATTGCTCGTTTGCAACTATTCTAATAAGTCTATCATCGGTTCGAAACAACCAGTTAAAAATTCGTCAATCTAATTGTGACGATGACCGTTGATAGTTAGTGGTTGATTGTGGTGGTAGGAGAGGGTTTTGGGTGGGCTTCCCTCATTGTAAGCTTCGTGGGTAGGGTGGGCCAGCTGGGTGAAACGCATGTTTCTTAATACAGGGGGTGGCGGGTATCTTTGGTGGGAAAGGTTTCTCAAAGCGGGAAACATTCTACTGGGATGAAATTGAGGGAGTTGTTGGGGATATTGTTGTTCTGGGTTGGTCTGTGGTAGGTTTGAAAAAATAGACTGATTTGGGGGTAAGGGGCCAGGTAATTGTGCAATAAATGCGTCTTGGTTTACCAAAGGGTTTTGCAGGTTGGGTTGAATGGTTCTAGGATTTTGAGGTCGGAGGAGGTAAGGGAGGTAAGGTAGGAGAATTGGGTTGTTTTGTGCAGGTGGGAGTATAATAGGGGGCGGTATTTCGGTGCTTTGGGGGGTGCCTGGAACGGAGTAGGCGGAGGGATATGTGGGTATGGGATTGGTATTATTGCGAGGGGTGATTTTTAATGAGGGACTATTTTCTTGGTTAAGACTCGTTGTGGGAATATGTGGTTTCGGCGGTTGAGTGTTCTGAGACTGATTCAACACAGTGGACGAAACGTTTGCCCCATTAGCGCCATCTACCGGTGGTGAATATTCAGTTTTGAGGAGACTTCTTTCGTTAGTTGGTTCCATGGATTTAACGAGGGGATCAGGTGTCCGGGATTTCGCTGATTTCGATCGTTTTTGTTTCTTTTTTGCTGAAAGTAAAACTCGTTAAAATTTTCCAAATTCAGGTAAAATCGGTTGGATTATTTTTCTTGTATTTCGTGATTTACTCGCGTTAATGCACGCATTTTGTTAAGATTCTAATTTTATTAAAATTAATTTAAATAATTTGAAAATTTTGTTTTCTTTTAAATATAGTTTATCTTTTTACGACTAGTTTTGTTATATAGTGTTTTTATTGACATGTTATAAATATTGTAATTTTGCCGTATTTTTCTGCTTGCTTTTTTACATAAATTCGTTATAATATTTCTTTACTGTAACGAAAGAGGTAAAGTTAAACAACTTTTCTGTAGTTGAAAATAAGCAGGGACAAAGACATGGTAAACATTGGAGTAATAAAGTCCAACAATATCTATAAAGAAATTTTACCTTTTTGCAATTCTCTTTGCTTTTCAATCTCGACCTCATTCCGTTCCACCACACATCCTTGCATCGTGATGACGTCACTTCCGGTAATCTCCTTCACGAAATCGCTGACGTCAGAAAACTCCGTGGTCTCGCTAGCGGTGAGATGCCTCAAATAGAGGATGTTCACGTTCATGTTCTCTTTGTGCTCCAGAATTCTAAGGATTTCATTTTCAACTTCCGAAAAGCCGTTGGATGGGGGTTTATCGGGTAACTTTGACTTTCTTGTCGTAGATAGTGGCACTGTTATGTCTATTATGGATTTTAGTGAATCTCCAGAAGCCGATTGACTATTTTCGGTTTTAGTTGCCTTGATTGGTGTACTAGATTGGATCGCTTTTCCATTCGTAGTTTTCAACGGTTCTTTTTGGATACTGGACGAACTAATTGTTGAAAGGGGCTTTCGTTGCTGGTTAGTTTGGTTGTTTAACCCTGTATTTGTCGCTGACACCGAATGATTGGTCTCCCCATTCTGAGTTTGCTTCGTTCCCTGAATGGTATCGCTGTTGGGGATTTCCCTAATGTGCGTCTGTCGCACCTGCTTAACGCTCGGCGCAAGATCAACCTTGGAAAATGTTTCTGAATCTTTGTTTTTTCCGCTTCCTACCGGAGCACTTTTGGGCCTGGACGACTTCTTCGTAAGACCAGATGGTTTACATTCATTTCCAGTACTTGAGGATTGATCTACTTTCTCCGCTCTTTGACCAGTTGCTTTGCGGCCTTTACGAGTTCCTTTCTCTTTAGTTTGAACCGGCGCTGAACTTGGTCGACTTTTCGCTTCTTTCGGTTTTGCAGCTTTCGCTTTGCCCTCTATGTTTATATCGCTACTGCCTGGTGATGTTGCATCTTGGGTTCGGGGACTTGTGGGCTCCTTATTCGATTTGTTTGACCGTTTTCGACTTCTTTTAGATTTTCCTGTCTTACCCCTAAGTGCCACCGGTGCTTGCTGAGAAAGTGGGGGTGGTGCCAGTTTAGCAGAACTAGGAGATATACCAGGGGCTGGTGTCGGTTTAGCAAAACTAGCGGGTTTACCAGGGGCTGGTGCCGGTTTAGCAGAGCTAGGTGGTGTATTAATGGCTAACGTCTTAAGATTTTGTGATTTGGGAAGCAACTTTATTGGAGTCGGTTTTCCATTGACTTGTTTTGACGAAACAACTTTATTTTGTTTGTTTCTGTTCCCAGCATGGTCTTTTCTATCTAACCCCCCATTTTTTCCTTGTTGAGACCTTTTACCTCTGAAAGATTGAGACTGTTTCACTCCTACTGTACCTCGCCCGATGCTGGAATGGGAATCTCTTCGCTTTGGTTGCTTGCGACGATTCACTATTTCAAATCCTTCTAACTCTGTTTTGTTCATTATCAGGGTGTGGTTTGGGATCTGATTTGTTACAGTTGGCGGCTTGGGGGTTGGGTTGGTCGCCTTATAATCTCCCAGTGCCGCGAAGCGTCCAGAGTTCGGCACAACCATTTCTTCAACGGGAATTTCTGCAGGAGAATTATTCGGAGCAAAACCAACTAAAGATTTGCAGAAATCCTCAAACTTTAAGTTCTGCACAAGTTGTGCTTCGGTATCATTGCACATGATGAGACCTTTGCAGTGAGTTTGGATGAAAATCTTAACATTTTCTTTGTTCTTCGGGGTGATTGCAACCAGTACCTGCGCAGATGCTTTGTTTAGTTCGGAATCCAGTTTTTTGATCGTCGTCGGTCCCTTTTTGAGCACATTCACGAAATACTGACGTGTAGACTCCACATGCACAGCGCAGGGTGCGGCTTGGAGTTTCAACGGTGATCGAAACTGGACCTTAAACGTGTGCTCATTATCAAAGAAAATCGGTAAAAACGGGTAAATTCCCTCACGAACATTACATATTGTATGCGGTTCAAGAGTAAAGAATTGTTCATGCTGCTGTAGGAATTTCTTAAGTCGCGTTTGGTTGCCGAATTTTTCGGATAAGTGGAGCAACGTATTCTTGCCGTTTCTGACCAATTCAGCTATTTCTTCCAACTGCTTGTATTCCGCGCGCGTTGGTGGTGGTCTATCGTCACATGCTATTATTACGTCATTCCATACAAACATGCCTGTGTGACGCGACAATAGACGAACAATGCCAGCCAATTCCCCTTGCGCGAAAACATATTTCGCCCCGACGGGGAATTCCCTGTTTATTTTATTAATGACGTCACCAACCGCGACAGCTTTTCTTTGTTTAGTCAAGAGCTGTTGTATACGTGTCATTACGTCATTCTCATAATCTGTTAATATGACGTCATCAAATTTCCAGTCGACATTGACATTCCTGAAGGTGAAGTCATCAAAATTGGATTGAAATTCGCGACTCAACTGTTGGGAACCATGTTGCTGAAGATATTCCCTAATAGCCGACGCGGCATCGCCTTTTCTGGTCATTTTAAAGACCAATCATACGATCGAAAATTGCTACAGTTTTTTAATATCTGTGAATATGAAAACAATTAAAATGGGAAACTACAAATGCCGGACGCCGGTAAACTTTTGTTCGGGTTTTACAATGTTTTCTGAAATTGTTTTAACATTGTCCATGGTTTGTAATAAAAGGACTGTCGTTTTCGTGTTTTTCGCTTGCCTTTTGCTATTTTAAGAGTGGGTCCTTTAAAAATTGTTTTTAAAGAAAACAAATGAACTAAAACCTGTTACGTTTGCTGTTCAGTCCGGTTATTGTTATCCTTCCCAAGTATAACAATTGATTTTTAGCCTCATCCATTAAGTAATGTACACAATAGGCGGACTTTATACAGGTACAATGTATAATGAATGTTTCATCACCAAGGCTTTTAGGACTGGAATTTTCATGTTTTATTTCCTGTGAATGGAAACACTCAACGGGCGATTTGACACGGGTAATTTAATTAACTCGCTCATACAGTCGGGTTTCCGGAGCTATTGCAGTGTTGTGTATGGTTAGGACCTTCAATTTAGTGGAACTCATTGATCCGCTGGGTTCAGGCAATGACGCTATATGACAACTAGTATCAGCTTATAATTATATCCAACAATATATGCTTTAACCTTGAGCAAAGGGCAACCACTATTTACATACTTAAACATGATCATTTGACTTGTGAAATATCTTGACATATTAAAACCGCAATCTCTTTACGGGCATTTAAAGGATTATAGTAATATCTGTAATAAAGCACAATATCTTTCTTTACCTACCTTCGTCTTCAAAGTCCAACTGATTTTATGGCCTTTAAGCTAAAATTCAATTCTTTTAAATCATATAATTACGTAGGTGTTTGAACGATTATTGCGCACTATACGAGGTGTATTGACGTTTTCTATATACTCATATACACCTACTTCAACTCTATATAAACCATAAATGACGTACATTGCCTTGCAGTTTATATTTAGCATTGAATCATTCGCTTCAATTCTGCACAACTACTAGTCCTGCCTACTAAACATCAATAAGGAACTAAATAACTTGAGAGAGAACACTGTACTTTCATAACAGTAAAGAGAAAGCCCTTTAAATCTTTGTGTATTTTGTCATTATGTTACCACACGTCATGTGATACTTTACTGGGGGTTTCCCAAGCACGAAACTCGGCTATCGTTCAGTCGACAACGTCATAATAACAGTTGTTGCACCACTATGAAATAGTGAATTAACTTACAGCAATACTGCAAACTGTTAAAGAAATACAATTTGTTTGAATACTATAGTTCGAATAATGGTCCAAGTTTAATTTGTTTATTTTTTGTTTCCACGATGAAAACATGAGGCGGAACCTTTAAAAACTGAAAAAAGGAAAACAACAGACGTTAAAACTCGTCTAAAATCCAATCAAATATTAACTTTGGGTATATTTAGCCTTGGTCGCCAAAGCGACATAAAAATAACCCAAGATGCAACATCACTAGGCAGTAGCGATATAAACATAGAGGGCAAAGCGAAAGCTGCAAAACCGAAAGAAGCGAAAAGTCGACCAAGTTCAGCGCCGGTTCAAACTAAAGAGAAAAGAACTCGTAAAGGAAATAAAGTAACTGGTTAAAGGGCGGAGCAAATAAAGGGTTGTCGCGAACTATTGAAGCGAAGACCCTACATTGTTACATCTTTTTCGCGCCTACGATACATAGCACAATAGTACTTTTCGATACAAAACGCACAATTCCAGCAATATCAAAACGTTCTTCCAGCTTAAACTTGTATTCCACTCTTACGTTATGATATTACTAAAATTTGCGGTTTTTAAAATACTTTACATAGTTTTTATACAGGTTCTTTAACCCGCGAACTTCACTTCTATTCATAGCAGAAATCAATTTAAAAAAAACTTATGGCTCAAGTCAATTTAACTGCGGAAAATATGTCAAACAGTCACCTTAAAAATAGACAACACTAAAAGGAGGGAAGTAGGGAAACTGGTCAGTAAACTATGAAAACTAATTCCTGCCCTAAACACTAATCTCAACCCCAGAACTAACCTTTGTAGCAGCGCTCTAACTTTAGACGAGTGATAACCAGGGTAAGAGAAGGGGTAAACATAGGTGAGGTATTTATTAGGTATTCACGCAGCGTGCAGCCAGTTAAAGCGCTGTACACAGGGGCATAGCTTAGGTAAGTAGGGTAAAGGTTGAGAGAGCGGCTTAGCCAAGCAAGGTTCCACCGATAGTTTTATCTGATATTATGGAATTATACACAGTTTATATAAGTGTTACAACCAAACTCACTTAAATTTGTCCCCGATTGAAATTTATTATTTTTCTGTTCTGCTTCAGTGATTTGCAACACATTGTTGTCAATTCTAGATTTGTATTTCTCGTCCAATGAGACTGCTTTAAATTTTCCTAATATCTAATAGTAAGAACATTTCGGATTTTTAACCCTTTTGAACAGCCTTTAGACCAGATTTATTGATCAGTTTAAGCTTTTCTCGTGTAGAGCCATAAATTTAGAAAATCTCGTTTGCAACTCGTTACAACTCGTTTGCAACTCGTTACAACTCGTTTGCAATTCGTTTGCAACTCGTTACAATCCGTTACCATCTCGTTTACTACTCGTTATCATTCTGTTTAAGTCACCTAATAAAACTGGAGAGAGAGGTACGAGCATTTTTTAGCTACTGATACACAGAGAAAACTTAAAGAGCAAAACAAGCCAGACGACGTGTTTATTACAATAAGACTATAAACAGGAAACACATGTTTGTACACGAAGCTTGGGAGGCGGCGTTAAACAGACCTCGCGGCAACCAATTCATCGACTGATCTGTCAAAAACAAAATATTAATCGTAACTTCCAATGCACAAAATATGGACACATGGCATAACGAATTAATAATTAAAAATACACGGCGAAATATTTATAAATACGTGTGGGATTACCAGGGCCGGTTTTAGGCCAATTTGACCGATTAGATCAAATTGGGCCCCGCACCTTGAAGGGGCCCCGCGCTAGCGGGGGTCTTTCTGTATTACAAGGTTTAAAATACTACTGAAACGTAAAATAAAAAGTGAAATGATATTCTATCTTATAATATCAATTTGTTATGCATCGTAACTAAGTCAAATTTCTGTGTTTGTTTTTGTAGTTTGTATGTACTGGTATGTATTTTATGATATATAAACACCCATAAATTTTGCTATGAAGAGTAGGGGCCCCGCCATCACATTTTTAATTGGGCCCCGCGGTTCCTAGCACCAGACCTGGGGATTATCACACCTGAACTCCAACCTCATGTTTACAACTAACTCCAATGCCCTAATCTTTATTTTAGTGGTTTCACGGGGTGTAAATATTTCGCAACTCGAGATAACAATGGCATGGTTACGTCCAATAGGCTCATTTATAATACTACTTATCCAACCGATTAGCTTGGTGGGTTAGTGCGTCGCCGTTTAGCGAAAGGGTTGCGAAACTAGGCTAGCTATTTGGTTATGTGCTTTGGCAAGGCACTTAACAGACATTGCTTGAACCCAGCGGATTAATGAGTACTACTAAATTGAAGGAACGTGTGTATCATATAAAACATACTGCAAAAGCTCCGGTAACCCGACGGTGGGCACGAGGTGATCTGACGATTGCCCGTGTGTTAACCCCCTTGCGTTTCCCATTCACGGGAAAAAAATGAATATCCTAATCCTTTATCTCTATCTAACCTATCTTTTTAACGTGAGTTATTACTTGTCAGATTCAATATAATTGGTTCTATGGATTAAACAGGAAAAATAAAGTACTTGCTTTAAAAACACAATTTTTTACATAATTGTGTATTAAAATATATAAAATATAATAAATGCCTACTTACAAAAAAGTGTTTTTGGTCAGCATAAATATTTTAAAATAACTTAAAAAATAAAATGCATATTAAAAAGACACATGCATATTAAAAAAAAAACAAGCATAATTATAATAAAAACACAAATATATAAAAAACGATCTTTTACATGGATAAGTGCTTAGTTACATTTCAGCACTTTATTTTGCATTGAACACATTTCCTTATTTGTATGAGAATTAACACTGTTGGGCTATTGTGGTGAAATGTAACTAATTCTTATCGAATATCAATGCAAATAATAGTTACGTCGAAATATATTAATTACATTATTAAAAGATAAAAAATTACAATCGGTAAAACGGCATAGATAAAATAAGGAATAAAGTCAAAATAAAAAAAAAGACGTAAATGAACCATTATTACGGTATAATTTAACTAAAGCGACATTATGAACACATTCCAATGGGATAAAGTTGAGGAATCTTTTGGGAATATTGTTGTTGTAGGTTGGGCTGTGGAAAATTAGGTTGATTTGGGGGTAAGGGGCCAGGTAATTGTGCTATCATTGCGTGTGGAATTACCAAAGGGTTTTGCAGGTTGGGTTGAATGGTTCTAGGATTTTGGAGTCCGGGGAAATACGTTGGGAGAATTGGGTTGTTTTGTGCAGGTGGGAGTATATTAGGGGGCGGTATTTTGGGGCTTTGGGGGGTGCCTGGAACGGAGTGGACGGAGGGATATGTGGGTATGGGGTTGGTATTATTGCGAGGGGTGATTTTTATTGAGGGACTATTTTCTTGGTTAAGACTCGTTGTGGGATTATGTGGTTTCGGTGGTTGAGTGTTCTGAGACTGACTCAACACAGTGGACGAAACGTTTGCCCCACTAGCGCCATCTACCGGTGGTGAATATTCAGTTTTAAGGAGACTTCTTTGGTTAGTTGGTTCCATGGATTCAACGAGGGGATCAGGTGTCCGAGATTTTGCTGATTTCGTTCGTTTCTTTTTTGCTGAAAGTAAAACTCGTTAAAATTTTCCAAATTCAGGTAAAATCGGTTGGGTTATTTTCCTGTATTTCGTGATTTACTCGCGTTAATGCACGCATTTTGTTAAGATTCTAATTTTATTTTTTATTAACATTAATTTAAAAATTTTATGTATTTTTAAATATGGTTTACGACTGGTTTTGGTATACGGTGTGTTTTCTATTGACATGTTATAAAAATCGTAATTTTGTCGTATTTTCTGCTTAATTTTTACATTAATCCGTTATAATCTTTTTTTACTGTAACGAAAGAGGTTTCTCTGTAGATAAAAATAAGCAGGGACGAACACATGGTAAACACTTTTATTGGAGTAATAAAGACCAACAATATTTATGTTGTGGAAATGCATTAATTTCTATCCCTGCAGTAATACGTGCAGGAGATTCTAGACAGTTATTTTGTGCCCTGTAATCATTTAAAAATTTTTACCTTTTAGTGATTCTCTTTGCTTTTCAATCTCGACCTCATTCCGTTCCACCACACACCCTTGCATCGTGATGACGTCACTTCCGGTAATCTCCTTCACGAAATCGCTGACGTCAGAAAACTCCGTGGTTTCGCTAGCGGTGAGAAGCCTTAAATAGAGGATGTTCACGTTCATGTTCTCTTTGTGCTCAAGAATTTTGAGGATTTCATTTTTAACATCCGGAAAGCCGTTGGGTGTGGGTTTGTCGGGTAACTTGGACTTTCTTGTCGTAGATGGCGGGACTGTTAGATCTATTATGGATTTTAGCGAATCTCCAGAAGCCGATTGACTATTTTCGGTTTTAGTCGCCTTGATTGGTGTACTAGATTTGATCCCTTTTCCATTCGTAGTTTTCAACGGTTCTTTTTGGATACTGGACGCACTAATTGTTGAAAGGGGCTTTCGTTGCTGGTTAGTTTTATTGTTTAACCCTGTATTTGTCGCTGACACCGAATGATTGGTCTCCTCATTCTCAGTTTGCTTCGTTCCCTGAATGGTATCGCTGTTGGGGACGTCCCTAATGTGCGTCTGTCGCACGTGCTTATCGGTCGGCGTAAGATAAACTTTGGAAAGTTTTTCTGAATCTTTGTTCTTTCCGCTTCCTACCGGAGCACTTTTGGGCCTGGACGACTTCTTCGTAAAACCAGATGGTTTACATTCATTTCCGGTACGTAAGGATTGATCTACTTTCTCCGCTCTTTGACCAGTTGCTTTGCGGCCTTTACGAGTTCCTTTCTCTTTAGTTTGAACCGGCGCTGAACTTGGTCGACTCTTCGCTTCTATCGGTTTTGCAGCTTTCACTTTGCCCTCTATGTTTATATCGCTACTGCCTAGTGATGTTGCATCTTGGGTTCGGGGACTCGTAGACTCGTTATTCGATTTATTTGACCGTTTTCGACTTCTTTTAGATTTTCCTGTCTCAATAAGTACCACCGGGGCTTGTTGAGTAAGTGGGGTTGGTGCCAGTTTCGCAGAACTAGCGGGTTTACCAGGGGCTGGTGTCGGTTTAGCAAAACTAGCGGGTTTACCTGGGGCTGGTGTCGGTTTAGCAAAACTAGCGGGTTTACCTGGGGCTGGTGCCAGTTTAACAGAGCTAGGGAGTATATTAATGGATGGCGTCTTAAGATTTTGTGATTTGGGAAGCAACTTTATTGGAGTCGTAGGTTTTCCATTGACTTGTTTTGACGAAACAACTTTCTTTTGTTTGTTTTTATTCCCAGCATGGGCTTTTCTATCTAACCCCCCATTTTTTCCCTGGTGATACCTTTTACCTCTGGAAGATTGGGACTGTTTCACTCCTACTGTACCTC
>CH000040.1:710029-775672 GCA_000149265.1 Ciona savignyi | reverse complement strand
TTTTATGATTGGGTATAACGCGACCTTACGGGCCGATTTTAAAACGTGATTGGGCCAACGTACTGCCGACCGACATTTGTTATCTGGGATGGTAATCGTCAGATTACCTCGCGCCCGTTATCAGAGCTATTGCAGTGTGTTGTGTATGATTAAGACGTTCCTTTAATTTGGTAGAACCCATTAATCCACTGAATATGGGCAAAGTGCCTTGCCTAAGTTAAAAAAAACGACTAGCTTAGCAACCAGTTTCGAACCTGTAACTCTTCGGCTGAAAGACGGGTAAACAATGTTTAAATTGGAACACAAAGTATAAGTTAACGACGAATTGCACATCGATGCAAGTCAAAATTACATTTAACTGGCATGTGTGGTTTCACCGCTCATGTGATTCGTGGTTGTGAACTTGTGAGTCGGTCCAGTCATCAGCGAAGTAGTTGTTGCGGTCACGTGTATAGTTGTTGTCTTGGGAATTATTTTTAACACATAAATAGTATAGCACAATGGTTTTATTAGGATAACACAACATTAATATTATCTTACAAATGAACCATTGGCTGGTTACAACTCTACGACTGTTCGGTTGCCTGCCGTCGACCGACCTCAGATAGCCGGGCCGGTAATTTATGATTCCACATTAAAATTGTTAAATACGTGTTTTTTTTCTATTTGGTTAAATTGTTGTGGTGTAATTTGAGAAAATGATTTACGAAAGCCAATATGCATTAAAAACATTACTTAAAACAGATGATATTAAACACAACGATTTCTGTTTTATAGAAATCTATATTTTCGATCATTCTCAAAACAAACCAAACGTGTTGCAGTAAAATGTAAGATTTTTTTACCTGTCTTTTTTAATGAATAAATTTAATTATTCGTTTTCAGATATAAAGCTTCTTACACTATGTAGTCTTAAACTAGAAGTTAGATGACAAGTAAACTTTTTCGGAATATTGCTACATCTTAAAACTGGTAAGGAAAATCTACTTCAGAAAAATATTTGCATTCATTTTATATGTCACTGAAAATAAATTAGAAAATGCCTCTAGTCTATAGGTTAATTGCTTGGTATATGTGCATAATCCGACTAGCTTGGTAGTTCAGTGCGTTGCCTTTTAACCAAAGCGTTGCACGTTTAAAACTGGTTGCTAGCTAGTCGTTTGTGTCCTTGGGCAAGGCACTCAACGGACAATGATCCTAACGGATTAATGGGTTTTACTAAATTGAAGGAACATGTCTATCTTATACAACACACAGCAATAGCTCCGGTAACTCGACGGTGGGCGCGTGGTGATCTGACGATTGCCTGTGTGTTAACACCCCTGGTTTTCCCATTTATGAAGATAAACATGAATGTTATATCACAACACATTGGGGACATGCACTTACAACATCTCATTGAGATTTTCTATGCTAGACTAGCCTTATGAAAATTTTTATTAATAGTAGTGAGAACAAACTATTTTAAATTTTCCTTTCTGTTTTATTAACATTTATACTGCGGCGGCTAGGATTTTTGTTCGCATGGCATTCTTGATATAAAAACAGTTCATTATTACAGATTAACCATTCCATGATGCTTTAGAAGCCAAGATCCAACAAGATAGTTTGAACTCGCTGACAATCCACAACCCTCCTAAGGTAAAGCATTTTGTTCGAGGACATGGCAGATTGGTATTGTTTGACTAAAGCCAAAGGTTGTAGGATTGAAACCAAACACTGACTAATTGTTTGACTTCTTATACTCTCACAAATCCATAATTCCATTTTCCCCCAAAGAAAAAAATTCTAATAATAGAAAGGGATAAGATAGAATATTCATGTTTATCCTCAAGAATTGGAAAACCCAGGGGGTTAACACACGGGCAATCGTCAGATTACCTCGCGCCCACCGTCGGGTTACCGAAGCTATTACAGTGTGTTGTGTATTTGAGAAAATCCTTTAATTTGGTAGGACCCATACCCATTAATCCGCTGGGTTCAGGAACTAGGATATCTTATTTTGGTATTGCTAAAATAAATTGTCTGCAAAGCAATGTCTTTTCATTCGGATTTTTTCAAAAATTCTGCTACAAATTGCATTCCTTTGCGTTAATAACATGCATTCATTTAGGGTCATTCTATGAAAATTTTGTATTTACAATTTTTTTTAATTTTCTCATAAGTGTCCACATCGCACTGTTGTTTTTTGGGTTTTAAAAATTTATTTATACATTTCAGTTACATGCATTTTGTGGTGATAACACCAATGTTCAATGCTTTAAAGATCAAATTCATCGTTGAAAAAGGTAACAATTTCTCTAAATTTGTTTGACAATTTTGTAGTAATCTTTTTTGTTAACAATTGCAGTATAACTCCTTGCACATTAATTGTTTGATTTTTTGAACTTTATTTATTGCTTGTTCTCCTAAAATCCACACATGTGTAAGGTTCCTTAAAAGTACAAACTGATATTTTTACTGACATTTTGCCGCACAATTTCATGAGTGCCTGTTTTTAATATCATGAACAAAATACTGGTATGAAAATGGTACTTATCTGAGCCATCTGAGCCATTTGCATAGTTTAGTTGGAATTTTAGCTCTATTTTGCGAGATTTTAGTTTTTTCAATTTTGTTTAAAAATGAACCTTTTTGACATTCGTAAAAAATATAAATTAGGATTGATTTTAAAATATGGGAATGCAAGAATTCTGCTAAAAGTTAGCTGTTCAAAAACAGTTTCCTGAAATCAAGGTTGATAAAATATAAACAGATTAACTAGATATCAAGGATCAAGTTGGATAATTAACAAGCTATTTGATATTTATCTGTATAATCTGTTAATGTTATGCAGCTTATTATGTAATAATCCATATTGCTGCTTTTGTGTGTGTTTAGAAGTATTTACAGTCACCATAGTATTATTAACCTGAATATGGACATGTGTCCTATATATATATGTGTGTGTGTGTTATAGGATAGGATAGAACATTCATGTTTATCCCTGTGAATGGGAAAACCAAGGAGGGTTAACACACGGGCAATCGTCAGATTACCTCTCGCGTCCACCGTCAGGTTACCGGAGCTATTACAGTGTGCTGTGTATGATTCACACGTTCCTTTAATTTGGTAAAACCCATTAATCCGCTGGGCTAAGCAATGTTAAGTGCTTTGCCCAAGGACACAACCAACTAGGTAATGACCAGTTCAGAACCTGCAACCTTTGGTTTGAAAGGCTTCGCACTAAACCACCAGACTAACCGGTCGGACAATCTATATATATTTGTGTGTGTTTATATATCTATATATATCTGTCTGTGTGTGTGTGTATATCTCTCTCTCTCTCTATATGTGTGTGTGTGTTTATATATATGTATATATAATATATATATATGTGTGTGTGTGTATATATCTAACTCTATATTACTGCAGATTTAGCACAACATGGCATCCCTATCCACTAATGATGTTGTAGAAGCTGAGGAAGTCTACATTCTCCTTGACCGAGATTACCGGGTGTCGCGTAACATCCGTTTAAACTGGTTCTTTAAGCATCTGCACTCTACCATCAAAGCCACCAACTTTGCTCTGGGTCCAGATGAAAACGATCCTGCCACAGACTCTGGCGTTGAAGTCTTGTCTATAATTCCAGTTGATAAAGATCACGACTTTAAAAATGCGGATGCATCGTATCTCATTTCCACCAACACAAAACTCACATTTATATCTAGCGGCTGTCGTTTCGTGTTCGGTTTAGACTTATCTGCTTCACTACTCCGTGTGGATACATTTCAGCATTGTGTTGTCATAGAAGCAATTTTGGATAATCTAGAAGAATGCCTCTTTTCTTTAACCCAACAGTACACTGTCCCTGGCAGCTATAATGGACCTCTCATTCAGCCGGACATTTATGTCACAGTGTTTGCACAGTGGCATGGTACGCATAGTGATAGTCATTTTTCCCAAGGCATGGAGCGTGTGAAACAGAAGGTTTTAATTCAAGGCTGCGTATTAACGGAAGCGTCGATCAGCAACATAATCGACATCGTTGAGAGTAAAATATACAGCACTGTCCGAATGGATGAGCCAGGTCGACTGAAATCTGCACTGCAAAAACGAGATGACATTTTGATCGGTTTACTCCGCACTGGGTTACTCGCTCTGAGACTATTGCCGTCCAACACAAGTTCTGGGGTTGTAATTCTAACAGACGGAGTGCTTGGAGAGCCAGACGCTTCTGCATTTGAGCGTTTATTGAGCCAGTGCCAGAATTCAACGACTACATGTTCGTTTATACACCTCAACCCATCGGCGTATTCGCTCTGCGATTTCGGCTGCATTTCTAATTGTGAACTGATGCAGTTTGTAGCCAAGTCAACTAAAGGCCAATACATTGACACCTTTACACTACCAGTGACTCTTAATTCAGACATGAATTTCTATCAAAAGTCGTTACTGCGATGGAGATTTCAAATTTGCGATGAGAATCTGGATTTCATTGCCTTGCCGGTTGAAAAGTTTCGAAACCAGTGTTCATCTATTGAACTCCGGAGCATTATCTGTGGACCGACTCCTGATGAAAATTTGATCACTTGCAAACAGGATCAGCGTACTTTGCGCGTCCCGTTATCAACTGTTGTGAGCTCGCGCATACGTGAAGGATACGAGGTTCAAAGCATTCAAACAAACAAGAACAGCATCGAGGTCCATTTGAAATACCTCTGGTGGAAAAACCCGACGCTTGTCGAGTATAAAGCGTCTTCAACATGGCCGTTATCAAGGAACCCGACAAAGGTAGAAGTGTTTGTAACGAGCACATACCAGTTTTTGCATGATGCGAGTAAAAGGAACCAACCCAACAACTGGTCCTTACCTCGTAGACATCTTCTGCGCAGATTTTCAAGATACTTACAAGATTTGCTTCAAGCTGACCATATGTTATACCATCTGCAGTCATTTTCACACGACCCAGTAAGATATACAATATCAGACGTACTTAAACAAGGTCAAAGCCTGTTTTACCTTCCTTCTAATTCTCCAGAATTTGTTCTGTCCACACAAGCCGAACATGTTCCTTCAGTATTCACATCATATTGGAAACCTATACTTTCCTTAGATGTGAGTATCTGGCAAAAGTGGTTACACATTCATCGTATTGAGCTGATACTAAAACACGATTCCCCCCTTCCCAAATTTGCATCTGCAGGGCAGTATAACTCTGTTCAAAGTTGTGTTGCATTCACTCAATTGACTATGATGCTAAGAAAGTGGTGTTCATTTGTGCTGATGGAAAATCACACTTACGTCCGGTTTGTTTATGAGGAAGATAACATTGAAACACCAGCGTCATTTTTCCTGGTTCGGTTATCAAGCAAATCACCAGCTCTAGTTCTAAAGCTTGCATTCCAATTTGGAGTTTCAGGACAGATTCGAAAGAAACTCGTTACAGATTTACAGGAACAAGTCTCAAACTTAGGAACCCCAAGCAGTTCAAGCACGAAAAGGTCTCGGCATCCAACCTCTCGATCACCTGGCTCCAAGTCCCAAAGAAGTCATTTCTCGTCAGCTGAAAACTGTTCCGTCCTCATGCACAAACCCGTGGACCAGATCTTGGTGAGACACCAGCATCTACCTCGAGATTACTTGAAAATTACACCTGTTTTCGACTCCCAACAACGCCCACACGAGCATGCAATTCGTATGCGGGATGTTCAGTGGTATTTACGACATAAGAGATACGTTTGGTCTCTTACCAACACAGTTGCTACACCTCTGCTTATGGATGTAGCTGAGAGCTTATCAAAGTTGCTGGTTAAGCTAAGGTTGGCGGAAGGGTATCACATCGCCCATTCCACATCTGGCATCGTGAATTTAACTCGCGAATTTCCAATGATCAGTTCGTCTTGTGAACGCAGTCGTTCAGTTGATGTAAACAACTTCTGCTTGGTGCAGTACGTCCTCTTCCCTGCTGTGGTGAGATCATCTGAAACCTCCCTAAGTGGGGAAGACTCTGAGGACGAACTAGAAGAGACAAACAACACTAAAGAGATCATTCTTGCAGTCGAAATTTGGGTCGAACCACAAGATGGGTTCATCCGTCAAAGCTCGAACAAGTCGTTCGCAAGCTCTGGTGGTCGCACCCATTCTGCTAGCACTGCAAGTTCAAGCAGTTTCCATCAGGAGTCCATCTTTCCAAGCCGTGATGCTTTGCCGTATTACGAGAATCTAACCTACAAGGAAGTGGCCAAAGCCATTATACAGAATGACACGATGTGCATCAGTAACATAGTAACATTAGAGCATTTCCAATTGATGTGCACCAACCCAGAAATATCATCAACACTTCCACAGGCCTCTTGTCTTGCGAACTGGCCGTCAAATCTAGAACCCGATAAAAATAAAGCCAAAGAAACCGGGATGACTTATAGAATCCCAGTTGAGCATATTGACAACGAAATTGCCTACTTCCCATGCCTTTTTAACACTGTTGCACTTATGGAAAAAAGCTCAAGAGTAAAGATGTTATTCATGACACTTGGACAAGATAAATGTCTAAAAAGTGGGCCTAACAATGCGTTTTTCTCTAACTTTCACTCGAGGCTTGAAACTCTCTGTGATTGCGAAATTTCTCTGACAACAGAGGACCAAGTCGATATCAATGATCATATGATGAGAAGAAATCCAGAGACTGACAAAGTATCGACCATAGAAGACTCATCTGTCCAGTGGAGATGTTATTTAAAGAAGGGCGAGAATGGCCAAGTGTTTGTAATTCTTCTTCCAGCTTCCTATGAAGCTTTTCTTCAACTGTTCGCCCGTTCAAAGGAAGAACAAGAGAACTGTAGTACAAGCTCTAGTGCTAACACATTAATGGATGGATCAACGACTGATATAAGCATTCCAGAACCTTCTCCAAGCACCACACAAGTGAACTATTCAGAAGCTGGGTCCTTGTTCAGAGCAGCTAGAAGGATATCGGTAAAGCGACTCTCATCTATGCAACAAGATGATACAGACATCACAAACCAACCTTTGCTTAAGAACCAAACTCTACCGGTTTATGTCTATAACTGCTCAATGCAAATGTTGGTAACAACATCTCTTCAAGGTGTGCATCTTCCACAGGATTTAAAATGGCCGGATTCAGTGCAAGACCATAGGTTCAAGCCAACAGATACACCTGGTGATATGGGGCTCACTTATAGCTTGTCTCCAAGCAAGGACTTTGATGTTATTAAGTCTTTTCCACTTTCTCCAGATACAAACGATGATGTCTTTTCTCTTAACTCTTCTGAAAACGATTATCTAAATGCAATATGCAATAACATCTTGGATCTGTACTCTAATTCATTTGTTGTTGGGCTGTTTTCAGCAGTTAAAGACCCAGATAACGTGGCAATAAGCATGGATGATTTAAACATTGCAACTGACTTGATATGCACTGAATATGTGGATGAAATTGACATAACAGACTTTGTCTTGCTGAATTGCCCACAAGTAGTCGAGTTCAAAAACACTCAAGCAAACTTAAAAAGTGTTCCTGACAGTTTAAACCCAGCCAGCTGTGACATAGAAGACCTTTGTATGGATCCTGCAGATAAACAGCCAAAGGAACTAACCCAAACTGAACTCCGATCTGATTTGGAAGAAACAGTGGTTCATTTTTCAGAGAAAAACAAAGGAATTATATTGAACCCAAAACCGGACAATCTTGGAAGGGATACTGATCTAGTAAGTGAAATGCCACGGCCGGATCCTGCTGCTATTAATAAGAACATAACTTCATCTGAGCGAAGGAGTGCGTTTCATTCTGTCCAGAGACAATCAAGAAGAACCAGGGCATCAGAGAATGAACCAAATATGGCAAAAGGAAGCACCAGTACTGATGATGAATCGGACCAAAAATCAAACCAATCCCGTAAATACAAAGGGCGGAAAATCGACCGCCATTTACCGACTGTGATAGTAAAAAAGATGGCAGCTAAATCAGCATCGCCGGTTCCCTTTGGTTGGGACAATTTGCCTGCGTTTCCAGTTTCATTGTTGCAAACTGCGCATTCCAGGCATATTTCTGGCACCAATGATCAAGTTGAAAAGCAATTCCAGACACTGCTCAGCCAATATTGCGCTTCAGTGTCCGGTGTGCCTGATTTGTATTATGCAAAACGATCCAGTGTCACTCCATTTTTCAGCACAGAAGAACCAACACCTTCAGGACATATTGACAGTGACTTTGACACAGTTCATTTCGATAGCAGTAATGACTATGTTCAAGCAAATACCGCAAACTCCCCGCCTGTTTATAAAATCAATGAACAAATAGCTGAAATGATGATCCCAGCTTCTTCTTATGATGGGGATACAGATTCTTCTGAATCTGAGAACGAATCACCGTTATTCCTGTACATGACGTGCTCAGTGAAAGACAAGTCAACCGGTAACCATGGCTTTGCCCCAGTCCATCATCTACCTGTCCAGCTGCAAGAGATCATCAACAGTTTTGAAAACCCTTGCGAAGAAATAAATCTAAGTGAATTGAAAGTGACCTTGGATTTAATTTGGATTTTTCTGCCAAAAGATGTGTCAGAGGAATTAAGTGGGGTTTCCCCTGTCCCTCCAGATCGTTTGCACTGTGTAGAGGGGACCAAGGAAACCATTAATTGGCTTCTAGAAGATGAAATAATCTCCTCGCTAAGGACTTGTGAACCTATGAACAAAACCACAATTGACAGGGTTGTACAACATATTGAGAAATCGAAATCCAACAACTGTAGGGTTACTTCTGAGCCGTTAAACTTCATTTTTGGTGCTGAAAAAAGCAAATCAATGTTTGCTGTGGAATTTGAGAGAAAAAAATTACGGAATTACAAATTAAGGAAAGAAAGTGATTTCTATTATCTACAAAGGTTGCCACAATTACCAAATTTCACATCTTCTTGCTGTCAAGTTATCAATGATTCCACAGCGTTCAATAAACAGGAGATTCCTTATTCAAGCATTGAAATCAGAACTGATTCTCCAAAGCAAGAACCATCATTTCATGAAAATCCAGCCTTCTCAAATAACTTTTACTTTCAACCCGCACCACCTATGCAAAATACGTCTTCCAGCCTCTCACTAATGGCAATAGAAGCAGATGTTTATCCAGCAATGAAGTTAATTAATCCTGCAAACGCTTGGAAGTCTTCATCCACAACTGATGTCACTTGTTCCAGTTTATCCTCCAGAAGATCATCTTCAGTTTCAATGCTAAGAGGGAACGAAAACTTGCCGAAACCGACGGCCAAAACACGACCTTCTCCATTGCTTAGGGCAGCTGCTTCAGATCATTCACTCAGAGGAAATAGTCAACCTTCAAGCGGCCATCCGTTGCTTAACATATCATTAAGCACAGGTGCAACTAAAGAAACCTCTTTTTCTCCATTAAGATCTGGAAATGGAGCCACGTCTTCAATGCCAGTTACACCATTGGGCTTACATACAAAACAACCGCGCTTTTATTTCCCGTCAGATAAGCATAGAAGTGACTCCAACTACCCACCTGATGTAACCATCAGCCCCATTTCAGATTCCTCACCTCGACATTTCAGCCAAACTAGTTGGTTGGGCTCTGGATACGATGGAGAAGTCAGTGAGTCTGAAAATGACGACGACAGCTATCACACACTGCAGGAAGCCTACACTCAGTTACCCAACTTCTGGCTTATAATTCAAATCAAAGATGACTGCGCGAATGTGTTCTTTCACAGACGAAACAGCACGAAAGTCTTGACCACCGTAAAAGCAGAACACGCTCGGATGTTCGTTGCTATCGTGGAAAATGCAAGATCAGCATGCAGAGCTATTAATCAGATCTTGTTGTTAAAAGAACTACATGACACTCACATAAGCCGTTCCCTGCTAATTGAAAATCCAGTTGAAGATATATGGAAGAATCCATCCTACAACCATAGCTCTATTGCAGACGAATCAGTTTTAGGAGACAGTACAACTGATGCTGGAGATTACTTAGCGGCAAGCATGAGTGTTCCTCCTGGCCACTTTGAGTGTGCATGCGTTTACCAACAAACTATAATCCTCCATCATAGGATCGCAGAACCTAGTAGCTCTTCACATGCTCTGTCCACCGCTCGCAGTGCTTTTAAGAATTTCAGCATCGTGAACCAGAAGAACATGTATGTTTTCCAACTTGCAGATGAGACTGTGTATTACTGCAGGATCCAGGAGGAAGGAAGAAGAAACGAAACTCCCTCAGGAAGAAGATCATCTTTACTCCCTTCTTCTTCTGAATGTGAACTTCCTTCAATCATACGCAAACACGACTCTAAAAAGAACTTATCTCAAGACTCAGAACCAAAGTTGTGTCTTTGCTGGTTTGGCGTTCATCGTCCTGATTCAGAGCAGACAAATGCGCTTGAAAAACTGAAAGAAACGGTTGTGAAAAGATTAGACGAAGCAGTTGTCGACAAAATAACGTTAATGCTAAGCAGGAACCCCATGTTTAAACTGACACCTGCAGATGTGAAACTCATTCAGCCGAGAGTAACGAATGATGATGGAATCCTATGTCCTGTATCTCCAGATAAGACCTTGCGGTTTACGATTCCCCAAGGTTTCACAACAGGCAAAGACGTGTCAACTTTGTTGTATTATATCCATCAAAACTTACAGCAGTTTCTGACAATTCCAAGATACACAGAACCTATTTTACCCCAAGGCCACTTTTTACCATTCTGTGTTACAAGTTCAGAACCAACAGTGCCAAGTAGTATATACCTTTTTAATGCTTACACTGAGAAAGTACGGAAATGGGATGGCATTGCTTGTGTTTTCTTTGACATTTTAAACACATCAACCGGCGCAGGTATTACATTGGATGAAGTTGACAGTGCTTCAGCATTAGATCGTGCTATAAATGTAGAGAGTGTGGCAGAAGTTTCTGAAAGTGTTCAAGCTCCGATTCTTAACTTTTATTTATGGATCCGTGGCTCTATAAATTGTGAGGGCTTGCACACAAAGATTAAGATGGCAATCAGGAATGGATTGGTTGATTTTCTTATTGAGAAACTGCTTACTGCCCCACTAAGTTCACAACCTATTGCAAAGAAAACAGAAGCTATGAGAACGTTGACTTTTTCCGCAGACCCTGCAACAGAGACGCAAAACATTGGTAAATCCAACCCAAGTGTTCAGGAAATTCCAAGAAACCCTCAATCCATTGATGCAGAGACATTATCTCCTGTTTATAGTAAGTTCCTTCTTTGCTGGCTAAATCACATTAAGAGCTTGTCAATTCCTTCAGTCTACTACAAACAATTAGATTTCAAGTGCCATCTATGTTGCAATGAGATTCTTAACATTGCCAAGATAGTTAGAAGTGTTGTATCTGACTCCTCAGTTATGCTCTACTTAAAGTCTCAAAGCTCAAAATCATTTCTTCGTATTCCCGATGAAAACGAAGCCGCCAAACACCGCGTGCTTCCAGGGCAAACCTATCAATGCATCACCATAACGAGGAATTTGGATTTGTGGAATAAAAGTGCCGGTTTGAGTGCAGATACTGCTGGTGTGATCTCCAAGTCGGTTCAAAAGTATTCGCCTCATGATTCCTCTGTGAAACCTGACAAAAGTCCGTGTCCGCAACATGAATTGATCACTGCATCATCGTACATACCACGGCAACATTTCGTGCTTCAAACCTTATCAAATAACAAGCTAGAAACGTGGTGTTACAACTTGACAAATGAAAAGGCTGAGTTTTTATCCAAGCAGCTCGGAAAATGTTCTGAATTCCATAATGCAAGGTTCCAACTTATGGAGAATGTGACACTACAGAAACTAGGACTGTTTCATGGTGGAAATATTGCCAAACCAAAAGACGGATATTCCGTTGAAATGCTCACACATTACAAACACTTTCCTATTGCCAGCGGCGAGAAAAAATATCGCTCCGCCTATGTAGAAAGATATTTCGACAATATTTACCTGAACAATCAACCTGTTGATGCTTTAATGTTATCTGAACATACGGAGAAAGATAAAGTTAAGTTATATGGGCAGCAAGCTCTGGCTATGATTAAAAAGAAAGTCAAGACTAACGAAGAGAAGAGATTGCTTCTTGTCAACATGTACAGTTCGATATGCAGATCGCCTTTGAGTCTGCAAACTATCTGCATTTCAACTTTAAATGTAGTTCTACAATTCAGTCGTGTCATCCGCCAAGTATACTCACCAATGCTATGCACCCAAGCAGTACGGAATCAGTATGATAGCGTTCTAACGCACAAATCTCCTGACAAAAGTGAGAAGTTGGCAAAGTCTCAATCAATGCTTACAATGAAACAATCTTTTCTCGGCTCTTATAGACGAAAATCTGGCGATTCGGTAAACAAAACGAACCTGGACAAAACTGAAAACTTGGACATGAAAAAGGCATTCAGAGATACTTGGAATGATTTTGTCAGCGAGTTTTCAAAGCAATGGAGCGGATTTGCTGCTTTAAATGTTGCTGAACCAGTTGGGAATCAAACAAAATTTGCAGCCAAGTTGAGTATATCGTTCGATGAATTAAAAAACACATATTTCATGTACAGAGCCATTCCTTGTGGAGTGTTGATTGCTAGTTTGGCTCTTAGTGAACACAACTTCATTGTGAAGCTTTACGCTCTGGATATTTCTCAATTGCCCGAGCAAGAAACTTTAAAACAGCGAAAACTGAGTGTTGATTCATTCATCAATGAATGCGAGAAATTTAAGGAAAATATCGACGGACATATCTTCGCTCTTACCTTCCATATACATTGTATCAGACATATACTTCGAGATCCAATGCAGAAATACAAGTACTGTGATATAGTCAGTGTGCTACACAGTATGATTTGCTATTTTCAGCCACTTCTAAGTGATGTGGATTCCTATATGATGCTGGATTATGCAGAAATCCAATGCCACCCTTCTTGCATCGGGATGTTTTATGAGTTTTTGGTCAGAACAATTGGCCATTTTTGCTTCAACTCGTATCCTATTAACAAAGGCAATGAAGATATTAAAGTATTATTTACAATGCTACCTTTGGAGAATGCTCATACCGAGAGCTGTGCTTCTTCTGCCCATGATGGTAAAAATACTTGTGTCATCATTTCACCTACAATCGCAGCTTCAAATGATGCTATAAGACTTCAATACTTCATCCTAGTGAGTGAAAAGCCTAAACCCCAAACACCTGAGCCACAGCACCGACCGTTACAACCGGGTGCAAGACGGTTCTCTGAAACCACAGACGCTGCAATTTTTACAAAGGCCACCAAAATTCAGTCTAAGCAATATACTAAAACCGCGGACTTATCAGCGGAGAAACATTTTTCAGAGTGTGAAAAACTACGAACTAAATGTGGCCTTGAGAAGATTGGATTATTTGTGAGTAAAGAATGCTACCGCCAAACTTTATGGCAAAAATTGATTTCTGCATCTGTTGATAAAACCCATGACCAAATCAGTTCAATGGAATTAGATGAGCTTCTAAAAATGATGCAGGTTAATGAGGTATCCAAATATGACCCCGATGTTATGGCCAAACTTTGCAAGATTAAACCTGTCAAAAGAGGCGCGAATCTACAAAAACGAATTGTGAAAAAATACTCGAAACAGACATTATCGGTAACATCCAAAGATGGTAGTACAACCAGAGTTTGCATGATATCAAATCATGTTATGGTGATCATAGTGGTCAAAAATGGTGTTCAAAATTATGAAATTTTAACTGCTCAACCAAACGCCGAAGTACTGCCTTTATTACCGCATGCCACCCCCGATATTCACAAAGAAGTCAATGCTACGATACAACAATTACTGAAATTGGTTTTACAAGAAGCGCATTTTGATATTTGCTTGTCTTGGATTTAATCAAAATTTGTCATTCTACAAACCATTTTGCCACTAAAATTCTAAAATTAAGTTTTTTTACAAAAATAATAAAAAACATGTCTGGTACTTAACAACACCCCAAGTGTTCCATAATTTCACAATAATCAAGTTTTTCTCTTAATCCATACTTTTAATTTCTTGTTTCACCTATTTGTTGATTTTAATTTTGCGTAATATTTTGTACAATCTTGTATGTATCATACACTATATTGCCATGGATGAGTAACCAAACTTACATTTAAGTTTTCTGATTATTAGACATACAGATTTATTACAAAACGTCTTAGTTGTTACATAAGTATGAACCGTAGTGCTTGCGTTGTTGTTTTTCTTGTAATTTTGTCTTTATTTTCTAACTTAATTCAGAGTTTCATTTTTCGCTTATTGCCCGATTATCAAGTACACATTCGGCATGAGCTAACCAAATGAAAGTCTGGTTGATTCAAACGCAGTTGTTAAAAATAAAATTTGTTGATGATGATCATTTAATAAAATAGGATATTCATGTTTACCCCTGTGAATGGGTAAACCTAGGGGGTTAACACAAGGACAATCTTTAGATCACCTCGCGCCCACCGTCGGGTTACCGAAGATATTGCACTATGTTGTGTATGATTAAGAAATTCCTCCAATTTGGTAGAACCCATTAATCCGCTAGGTTCAGGCAGTCCGTTAAGTGACTTCCTCAAGAACAAAACCGACTAGCTAAAGACTAATTTCGAATCTGAAACCTTCCGGTTGAAGGGTGTGTTGCATCCGCATACTTTTATGTATATTATAATATGTATAACGCCTGTTCGATGACGGAAAAGACGACGTCAGCTTATACGTGTTTTAATTGTTTTATTGGTTGCTTCCCGCGTGTATTATCGTTTTTGACATGTTATTCTCCTGCATGTAAACAGAGTAATTTTCACAGAACAATTTAAACGTTCTGTCTGGTGGTTTTGTATTGCCCCAGAACACTTTTCTATTCACGCCAGAGTTTCCTATATAACCGATTGTGGTTGATAAGAAAGATATAACGAAACTAACTATAATCATGAAACTATGACCGACTGATGTGCGTACTTAAGATGGAGAATAAACCTTATGCTGAGACTTTGACTTAGATTTCGAAACCAAAGAGTATTAGACGGAGGCAGCGTTTATATGTGGTATGAAGCGTCCAGTGAATCGAAGGATAACCTCGATCACAGCGCGGCTCGCTAGAACGTCAGGTTAAGCCTCGACCTAACCGCCACGACGATCAATATACTACCTAAACTAAACTATAGCGAGCTCCACAGGTGTCTTACTAAACCGCCAAACTAACCAGTCCTATATATGGTAGGTGAATAATATTGTCACTAGTAATTAATATAATTACAGAAAGGGAAAAAGCAACGAAACCGACGTCACAATTTAATGGCGGTATAAGTTGTTTGGTACTGACGTCCGTCCGTTTGACGAAAAATCTTTTGTGAGAATTCTTTTAAAACTGTATGGTGCAATTTGATAAAATAAGTTTAGTGACTTATCTTTGTATGTAGATCGAATCTACTGACTCTGACGACTCCAAAATCGAGATGGCATTTTTTCAAGCACACTTACCGGGGCATACTTTTAAATATTCTCATTATAACACACAAATTGCAAAAAAAAAGAACAAAACAAAATAACACGAAATAGTATTCTCATTATAACATACAAATTGCATAACACTAATGCATTTGATTTAATACTTATTCAAGATGTGAAAATTCACGCGACATCATTAAAATAATGAGTAAAAATCCGAAACGTGTTTGTAGCACTTTGTTGGTATCCAAACCTTATGGTTGGTTTAATGGGCCGAGGAAATAAGGAAGGCAAAGCGATATAAAGTAGCGTTTCTGCTTGAATGGCTCATTTTGAGACTTTTGTTGCTTCGAGTTATTTCGTTATTCGGTAGAAAATGAAGAAAATAGTTTTAATGATTTTGTTGATTTGTGTGGTGACGTGTGCATCAGGGGACAACTATTCAAGATGAGTTCGGTGGTGGAAACCTTGGCAGAGCACGTGAGTGAAGGGGGCTTGGGCAGGGCCGGTTTTAGGCCGATTTGACCGATTAGATCAAATTGCACCTTGAAGGGGCCCCGCGCTAGCGGTTTTTTCTGTATTACGAGGTTCAAAATACTACTGAAACGTAAAATAAAAAGTAAAATAATATTCTTTTTCATAATATCAATTTATTATGTATAGTAACCAAGTCAAAATTATATTTCTGTGTCTGCCTGTTACGTCATAATGAATATGGTTGCTAAACAATATATATATGTTTGGAAGTAAAACGATATATCGTAAATAAGCATCCGCATTACCTTTAATTTGTTTTATAGCGAGTATTAAATGTCTATTTTTGTAGTTTGTATGTACTGGTATGTATTTTATGATATATAAACATCCATAAACTTTGCTATAAGAGTAGGGGCCCGCCATCATATTTCTAATTGGGCCCCGCGGTTCCTAGCACCGGGCCTGGGCTTGGGGGGCGTACAGGCATTACAGCACAGGTTATCGTCAGATCGCCTCGCGCCCACCGTCGTGTTATCAGAGCTATTGTATTGTGATGTGTAAGATTTAAACGTTCCTTCAATTTGGTAGAACCCAATAAATCGCTGGGTTCAGGAATGTCCGTTCAGTGCCTTGCCCATGTACACAACCGGAGCGAATTATTCGAAACTTCCAATTTGAATAAAACATTACAGACCATAGGGGGTGACCAGATGAGACAAGTTGCTGAGCAAAGTAAGTAATTCAACCACCGAATTCGACCCCACTTTTTTACCGAGCCAAGTTTCGAACCCATGATGGGCTCGTTACTTGGGCGGCTTTTTTATGGAAGTCGGTATATGTATCGGTAGCGTTAGCCATTTGGCTACACGACCGGTACTATTCCAACCCCACTGGGCGAGACAATCTTGTCAGAGACATTTACTGCGTAGAAAGTGGGTCGGAGTGAGGATTGATCACCAACCACCCCAATCCCCCCATACCCCCCGCGAATATATCAATCTAGATTATCCGCATGATAAAAATACCACCTGTTCATCAAACACTAAATAGTTTCAATCGTGTTCCGCAGGCGACGAGGATTTGTCGATTCTACTTCAAGACATCGAAGAATAATTCGCACCAGTTACTTATTGTCGAATAAACTTATTATTTCACCCTGTTTAGTGCAATTATTATACGATCTGTATCCCGGCTGACCGATGTTGCTAACAACCTACACACATGAGCTGATGGGTTGTAAATGATGTTTATATAAATATTCCCCAGTTTAGGTTGAACCCATTAATTTATTTGGTTCACGCAATGTGTTTAATCGAACCCATTCGGCTTCTAACGAATATGGTTTTTGTGTGAGTAGGTATATGAATCGCTCGCGTTACCGATTCGGTCACTCGACAGTTACAGCAATTTGAAATAAATCGACTTGGTGAATTAAAAGCAACATCGCCGGCCGGCATACCATGACGCAATGAAGTATAAGTCGTATTTGAATGTTTAATCTTATTGTAAGTAACCAAACAGCTTCTACTAATCGGGTCGCATTATTTGCTGAAGTAGTAAGCACCAGATTAACACATAACTTATACGAATATGGAACCTGAATTATTTAGAAACGTTTTCCTCGGTGCAAAGCAAGGAAAGCAAAGTGAAACGAAACCAGAGAGTGTCAACCACTTTAACCACCACTATTTGTAAAACACATGTTGTAGGCCATATACTCATGCTACAGGGTCCCTAACCACAATTTGTATTTTATACACCGAGTATATGTAGTTTGCTTCTGCAAGCATAAACGCATGGGTCCCAGAGTTATCAAACCAAACTTCTTTTCCATGTGTAGTTAAAAAAGAATAAACGTCTTACATTTACAAACATTTTCACCACAAATGTTTTAAATTAAACCTTAAAAAAACGAAAAAAAAAACGGACAAAAACAATATGTGTCCAAATTTTTCAAATGAGACCCATAATAAACCAGGCAATCGGAGTGCAAAGCATAGGTGCAGGTGGCGAATGCTGTTATTTATTGAACCATGTCAACCAATAATCATCCGATGATCTCTGATGACGTAGTAGAATGTACCAAGACGTAGTAGGATGTCCCAATGACGTCACGAAGTGGAACAACGTATTCGCGAAGAAGCCACAAATCAAGGAGGTTGAAAACGGCGAGTTTTCAGCTGGGTATTCCCCATGGATGGGTAGTTGTGTTGTGGGAGGGCGGGAACATGCTTCAATTGGGCGGAAGATTTCAAAATCGCCCCCTGAACCCATGCGTGCTGTTACATTGCTCTTATTTGGCCGACACATTGGATATTTCCATTGCTATAACTTTATGTCTAACAATATAATACTTAAAATTTGGATTAATGAACCAATAATAACCGTTCTTGTTTGGAAAACCCAATAGTTTCCAGCAGTTTGGTTGAGACAATTGGTCGCCGCAATATAATCCGAATATGTGATCTATCAGCTTATATTATAAATATTGATATATTTTTACTTATTCGACATGTTTAGTTATTTACATTAAGTCACGTTTGCTCGAGGAATATAATGAGTTAGCATTAGTCCGACAGATTAGTGTGGTGGGTTAGTGCATCGCCTTTTAGCAGAAAGGTTGCAGGTTCTGAACTGGCCGCTATCTAGTCGCATGTGTCCTTGGGCAGGGCACTTAAAAGTCATTGCCTGAACAGAGAGGATTAATGGGTTCTACTAAATTGAAGGAACGTGTGAATCATACACAACACGCTGCAATAACTCCGGTAACCCGACTGTGGGCGCGAGGTGATCTGACGATTGCCCGTGTGTTAACCCCAATGGATAAACATGAACATCCAACCATAGCAGCCACATAAACAGCTCACCCCCATCCAGACCAGGAGTCGGATGACGAGGAAGACGACAAATACAAACCACGGGAAGACAAGGGAGTGATCCTCCATTACAGCAAGTCCAAGGTGACGTGGGATTGGATGATCCTCATGCTCACCACGTAAACCTCGGTGGTGGTCCCGATGGTGGCGTCGTTCCGTATTTCATCAAGAAGGTGGGGGTTGGTGCGGGTGGGGGGTTCGATCCTCACCCTCGCCACACCAGATAATCTGCTTAATATCAATGTTACAACGTTATTGCCCATCCGCCCACTATAAACGTGAGTCTCCCACTATTGTGTTACGTCATACAAATTACGCCCGAGGTGTAAACACCTTTCATCTGTTCAACTACGTCCAGTAAAAAAATAAAAAACAAAAAACATCACTTTAACGTCAATAGGGGTTGGCGGTTCCCACCCCACATGTTTCCCTGGCAAATTATTCAACGACAACCATTTATTCAACACCATGTATCAGTCCAACCCCCCCCCCCATACAGCACCGCATGGTTGACGTGTTCTTCTTCGCCGACGTTGTCGTCAACTTCAGGACCAGCTACGTGGAAAGTGGTGGTGAGTTTCACTCAGTCTGATATCTGTGTCATGCACGCTGCAATATTGACCGTTCAAGTTCCAGCCACGGGAATACACATGTACATTTCCCGCATCTTGTGTGGAAGGAAACCAGAGTTATACGAGTTTATCTTCATAATTATCCATGTAGCAGTGTTTTGCAATCTGCCTTTAATTATGTGTATTTAAAAAAAGGGTTATTTTTGTATTATATTTTCACCGATTTATTCCCTGGTTTCGACCGAAGTCCAACCAACCATGTTATACAGGATCTATGGTGACCGATCTTCGCAAGATCCGAATCAACTACGCGAGGACTTGGTTTCCCATTGATATCCTGTCGTGTCTTCCATACGACGCATTGACCATTGCTGTGGGGGAGATCAGTCAAAAGGTGAAGCGGTTGAACTTACATATCTTTTACCAGTTTAAGGTTCGGAACCATAGTGGGCTCGTCCCTAAAAGTATTTTAATATAGTTGTCCATGTATTAATCTCGTTAACCATTCGCCCGCGCAACAGAACTAGACTTTCATTTTACGATTACCAGCCAACAGTTTTATTTAAGAACCTAAGCGGTCTGCAAGATGGACTTTCACCATTCACTATATTTGTATGATTTGGTAGCGCATACATTACTTTATCGAAAGATGGAGAAACAAGTACGGTCCCGTGATGTAATGGTTTACGCGACCGATGCATATATAGACTTGCATTCAAAATAACATACCGAATTATATACAAAACTAAAGAATGTCAACCACGTGTTTAACCACCACTATTTGTAAAACACATGTTGTATGCCATATATTCATGCTACAGGGTCCCTAACCACATTTTGTATTTTATACACTGTGTATGTAGTTTTTGTTTCTGCAAGCATAAACGCATGGGTCCCATAGTTAACCAAACAAACTTATTTTCCATGTGCAGTTAAATAAAATATAAACGTCTTAAATTTACGAACATTTCACCACAATATTTTTAAATTAAGCTTCTGTTCAAGCGCTGTAGTGAAATGAAGCTAAATTCCCAAAACAGCCCGATTTATTTTTTCATGGTTTCAGGAAATTCCCCTGGGTTTAGTAGATAAGTTTCTGTATTTATTAGTGACTCATGCCATGTAACAGTTCTTAAAGTTTTAATTTGATTTGTATACTGCTTATTGAAGATGTCAGTGCGCTATGGCATGCCTGTTACAATCGTAATTCAGGAACATATCTTCGTTTTCAAGGAAATTACCCAAAGTAAATGTTTTCTTTTTTAATTGGCACAGAGTGTCTAATGGTCTAACATTTCACCGAATCTGATCAAAATTGGAGCAGCTGTTCAAGCGCTATGCTCCGAAAAGCTAATTTATTAGAAAAAAAACGATTTGGTTTTTAACGTCTCAGGGGAATTCCCCTGGATTCATTACCCAAAATTTTGGTTTCTGCATATCTAAACCCATGTTGTTTTACAAATGTCCAATTTTCATTGCGATTTCATTAATCCTTTAGGTAGATGTCGGGGCGACATGGCATGCTTGTCACAATCATGATTTGAGAACATATCCTATTTTTTGGGGTATTTTCCTTGGTAATTTTATTATTTTTTCTAAGTGTTAAATCAGTGACAAGTGCACTTACATTCCACAAAATCTAATTTAAATTGTAACAGCCGTTCAAGCGCTATGCCCAAAAAAGGCTAATTTTTTAGAAAAAAATAGCGTTTTTGTTTTTAACATCCCAGGGGGAATCCCCTTGATTTACTACCCAAAATTTTGGTTTCTGCATATCTAAACCATGTTGTCTAAAAAATTTCCAATTTTCATTGCGATTCCTTTACTCCTTCTGGTAGATGTTGAGGCGACATGGCATGTCTGTCACAATCATGATTTCAGTACAAAATCGATTTTTTTGGGGTATTTCCCAAGGTAATTTTTTTATTTCTTTTAAGTGTTAAATCAGTCACTAACACACTTACTTCTCACCAAATATGATTTAAATTAGAGCAGCCGTTCAAGCGCTATGCCACAAAACGCTAAATTTTTCATAAAAAATACCGTTTTGGTTTTTAACCTCCCAGGGGAATTCCCCTTGATTTATTACCCAAAATTTTGGTTTCTGCATATCTAGACCATGTTGTCTAACGAATGACTAAGTTTCATTACGATTCGATTATTCCTTCTGGTAGATGTCGGGGCGCCATGCCATGCCTGTCAAACCTTTAACGAAAAAAAAAACGGACAAAAACAATATGTGTCCCATTTTTACAAATGGGACCCATAATGACGTTATACGGCATAAATTTAATTGCCTTTGTATGTTGCTAAAAATACTCCTGAGTGAGTTTATTTCCATTATATAATTCGAGTCGTAAAACCTATATGACAGGTCGCTCGTTATTTTGTTTCTTCGTTTGATTGATGGCCTACATTGCGCATTTATCGCACAGGAGAACATCCCTTTGTTTTATTCCCCGTTTGACACCAGACACCGGACGCTCCGGTTTTGACTTAATTTGTAGGCACATATACGAAAAGGGCTTATGTTATGCAAGTCGCGGCGTTGCTACCCTGATATGAGACGACACTTTAACTACCAAACCGTTATGCACGATGTTTGTCATGTACCTTTTAATCATTGAACATTACAATAAACCGTATTACTTCGTATTACAGCACTTTGGTTATTATAGCACTTGTGGTGAATCGATGCTTTGGGAATTAATATAATTGTTTGTGTATAATGCTTACGTATATTGTTTGTAGAACACTTATGTGGTCGTATTTTTACTAACAAGTAATTTGCGTCGTATTTACGACGAGTACACCGCCCTTTGTATTTAAAACACCAGTCAATTCCCACAATTAAAATAGGCGTCGAATAGTCTTCCGTCGGGGTACATCTTTGCTATATATTGTTGTTTTGTACCGTAAATAATGACACCAACCACGTTATTATGCGCTGCATTCTCAGTAATAGAATGCAGCTTACAGAATAAAAGTCTTGCCGTGCGTCTATATAGTCTATATTCTGAATTTTATGCTGTAAGTTACTGGAATCAGAAATCAGACAAGCACCGACTTTACAAACTGGAAAGGACAGCCTAAAGTGACCTTTTGGTTTAGCAACGAGCAGCCAAATACACTTGCCCCGATAGAAGCAAAAATAAAATAGGGGTGCTAAACACTATTTCGTATTGTTAATCCATTAACCTAATCAACAACTAAATCCAAACTGCTTTTAGTTACATTTTGTGAACAATTGCTATAAATAGAATGATATATTGTTGAGTAACAAATGAGCAATTGTTGCAATAAACAGCATTATGCATTAACTGTTTCATACTTTTTATATAATGTGTATTGTCTCTTTTTATTACGTAAACGACAAATAAAACTAAATAAACAGTTAATACATAACTAAATAATCAATATATAAGTTTGTATAAAAAAGATTAAGAAGAGAATACTTTATATTTATATATTTACCAATCCTTGGTATTGTACGAGATTCCCGCACGTATACTACCTGTTATGACGTAATAAAAGCATCTGTAAATGTGATCTTCCGCACGCTGTTTTTATGCGTGACCAGCGAAGCGTAAGAAAGTTTTCGAATATAAAAGGCGGCTAAGCTGTTGGCGCTATTCAGTTTCGTAGCCGTGTTTAAAACTGGAAGAATTGTAAATGAAAAAATGAGTGCAATTTTGAAATTTGTCGTCTTCGGGTGCATTTTAACTGTCGCAACTTCATCTCGTAAGTATTATATTATATAAGTTATTATTTGTATAGGTAAAGATATTCATTTTTATTCCAGTAATAAATATTTTTAAATTTATTTAAAATTTATCTCAGTACTGTCAACATGTAGCCAAAGCCCACAATGTTTAACAGTGTAAATGTGCTCTTCAAACTATGGCTTGATGCCAAACATAAGTTTTCGATTTTAACAGACTAATCTAAATTTATAATTGTGTTGTTGGTGCTCAGTTTCGAAAACATAATGCGCTTATTAAGGTTTTTTTTAATATAGAAGTCGGTAAATGTACCGGTCGGGTTAACCATTCGGTCACCCAACTGTACCTGAACATTTAGGAAATTTACATTTTTTTCTACAGCATGCCAACTGACAACATACAGTTCACGCACAATTACTGGTCATAATGGACATTCAATACGAATAGACAGTGGATTTCTCAGTTCTATGCAAAGGATAGATTCGGCAGCTCACGCCTGCAACCTACAGGTAATTACATCGTGCTGTATATGGTTGTTTAAATACATTAAAAAAAAATACGGGCAATAACCTCGAGCCCACCTTAGGGTTGCCGTGGTTATTTCGATAAAGATATTTAGCGATCTAATTATGCATTTCTTTGCTATTTTTTACTTAATTTTAAACAATGTATTTTGCATGAAAACTGAGTTTTAGAAGATGTATATTTCCAGGTCAAAGTGACGTCATCATTCCGCAAACAGGGCCAACCAGTCCCAGGAAGCATTGTGAAGCCTGCTACGCACTCCAATCACCTTGTGGGGAGAGCTATTGATATGAACGTGGTAACTCCTCTTGGATGGTGCAACAGTAAATGCTTACAAGGTAAGCGAAATAGTTTGTATTTCGAAAGGTTGTATGGCTGAGATCTATAATTTATTCAGATTACTTATGAAAAAAACGATGTTACTGGCCATTTAACGATACATTTTTTACATGAATTCCACGCAGGGAAAAGAAACAGATACGCAGTTTGCTTCATCGGTAGATTAAAACGAGGGGGACTTCGCTGGGGAGGGGATTTCACCAAGATTGACCCAGTTCATCTCGACGACAATTATTACAACAAATCTCCGACCAGTTGGATGGGATTGTTCAAACAACATCAAACCAACTGTTGAACTTGGGCAGGACAAATACTACTTACAGCTAATGTTGCCATGTTAGGTGACTCCGATTGGCATTTTAGTTATTGTTCCTTAAATTGGGCAGTGCTGTAGTACAAGTGCTGTTATGAATCTTGTGTATTTAATTCAACATGTAATCTAAGTCTTACATTTAAATTTCAAACTTTTTAATTGTAATTATTTAAAAACGATCGCTTTTGTTACACATTATGACCGTTATCGCCAGTAAATCTAGCTCTGGTTCGTCACCAATGTTACTAAACAGATTCTGGTGTCTTTTAAACAGATTTTGATTCATATTATTCCATTATACGCCTTCAGCTAATGTAACCATGCTTAGACATACATGGTATTCCCAGACGTTGCCTTTAAATTGTACGATTTCGTATGTCTTTGAACAAACTTTATAGAAAGCAAAAACACTACAAAATATTTTTTTGAAATTACTTCTGGGCGAAATTTCTCGAGTGAAAAATATTTCGGTAGACATTTTTCTTTATTACACTGAAATCACAGTTTTGCATTATATTGATTGCGATTGTAGCCGACCTATATTAACAACAACCTACAAAACTTGTAATATTCTCTCCCCAATTCTATTTTGTATAAAAGTCATCAAGAAACCTCCGTTACATTTGCAGAATAATTGTAAGTAATGTTGTATAAAGTATGAAAAGTGTAGAATGCTATATGTCTGTGGTGTATATATGTGTTGTGAACACATAGCTGAAATGATGATCCCAGCTTCTTCTTATGATGGGGATACAGATTCTTCTGAATCTGAGAATGAATTACCGTTATTCCTGTACATGACGTGCTCAGTGAAAGACAAGTCAACCGGCAACCATGGCTTTGCCCCGGTCCATCATCTACCTGTCCAGCTGCAAGAGATCATCAACAGTTTTGAAAACCCTTGCGAAGAAATAAATCTAAGTGAATTGAAAGTGACCTTGGATTTAATTTGGATTTTTCTGCCAAAAGATGTGTCAGAGGAATTAAGTGGTACTTCCCCTGTCCCTCCAGATCGTTTGCACTGTGTAGAGGGGACCAAGGAAACCATTAATTGGCTTCTAGAAGATGAAATAATCTCCTCGCTAAGGACTTGTGAACCTATGAACAAAACCACAATTGATAGGGTTGTACAACATATTGAGAAATCGAAATCCAACAACTGTAGGGTTACTTCTGAGCCGTTAAACTTCATTTTTGGTGCTAAAAAAAGCAAATCATTGTTTGCTGTAGAATTTGAGAGAAAAAAATTAAGGAATTACAAATTAAGTAAAGAAAGTGATTTCTATTATCTACAAAGGTTGCCACAATTACCAAATTTCACATCTTCTTGCTGCCAAGTTATTAATGATTCCACAGCATTCAATAAACAGGAGATTCCTTATTCAAGCATTGAAATCAGAACTGATTCACCAAAGCAAGAACCATCATTTCATGAAAATCCAGCCTTCTCGAATAACTTTTACTTCCAACCCGCACCACCTATGCAAAATGCGTCTTCCAGCCTCTCATTGATGGCAATAGAAGCAGATGTTTATCCAGCAATAAAGTTAATGAATCATGCGAACGCTTGGAAGTCTTCATCCACAACCGATGTCACTTGTTCCAGTTTATCGTCCAGAAGATCATCTTCAGTTTCAATGCTACGAGGGACTGAAAACTTGACGAAACCGACGGCCAAAACACGACCTTCTCCATTGCTTAGGGCAGCTGCTTCAGATCATTCACTCAGAGGAAATAGTCAACCTTCAAGCGGTCATCCGTTGCTTAACATATCATTAAGCACAGGCGCAACTAAAGAAACCTCTTTTTCTCCATTAAGATCGGGAAATGGAGCCACGTCTTCAATGCCAGTTACACCATTGGGCTTACATACAAAACAACCGCGCTTTTATTTCCCGTCAGATAAGCATAGAAGTGACTCCAACTACCCACCTGATGTAACCATCAGCCCCATTTCAGATTCCTCCCCTCGTCATTTCAGCCAAACTAGTTGGTTGGGCTCTGGATACGATGGAGAAGTCAGTGAGTCTGAAAATGACGATGACAGCTATCACACACTGCAGGAAGCTTACACACAGTTGCCCAACTTCTGGCTGATAATTCAAATCAAAGATGACTGCGCAAATGTGTTCTTTCACAGAAGAAACAGCACGAAAGTCTTGACCACCGTAAAAGCAGAACACGCTCGGATGTTCGTTGCTATCGTGGAAAATGCAAGATCAGCATGCAGAGCTACCAATCAGATCTTGTTGTTAAAAGAACTACATGACACTCACATAAGCCGTTCCCTGCTAATTGAAAATCCAGTTGAAGATATATGGAAAAATCCATCCTACAACCATAGCTCTATTGCAGACGAATCAGTTTTAGGAGACAGTACAACTGATGCTGGAGATTACTTAGCGGCAAGCATGAGTGTTCCTCCTGGCCACTTTGAGTGTGCATGCGTTTACCAACAAACTGTAATCCTCCATCATAGGATCGCAGAACCTTCCTCCAGTAGCTCTTCACATGCTCTGTCCACCGCTCGCAGTGCTTTTAAGAATTTCAGCATCGTGAACCAGAAGAACATGTATGTCTTCCAACTTGCAGATGAGACTGTGTATTACTGCAGAATCCAGGAGGAAGGCAGAAGAAACGAAACTCCCTCAGGAAGAAGATCATCTTTACTCCCATCTTCCTCTGAATGTGAACTTCCCTCAATCATACGCAAACATGACTCTAAAAAGAACTTATCTCAAGATACAGAACCGAGGTTGTGTCTTTGCTGGTACGGCGTTCATCGGCCTGATTCTGAGCAGACAAATGCGCTTGAAAAACTAAAACAAACGGTTGTAAAAAGATTAGACGAAGCAGTTGTCGACAAAATAACGTTAATGCTAAGCAGAAACCCCATGTTTAAATTGACACCTGCTGATGTGAAACTCATTCAACCAAGAGTAACTAATGACGATGGAATCCTATGTCCTCTATCTCCAGATAAGACTTTGCGGTTTACGATTCCTAAGGGTTTCACTACAGGCAAAGACGTGTCAACTTTGTTGTATTACATCCATCAAAACTTACAGCAGTTTCTTACAATACCAAGATACACAGAACCTATTTTACCCCAAGGCCACTTTTTACCATTCTGTGTTACAAATTCAGAACCAACAGTGCCAAGCAGTATATACCTTTTTAATGCTTACACTGAGAAAGTACGGAAATGGGATGGCATTGCTTGCGTTTTCTTTGACATTTTAAACACGTCAACAGGTCCGGGTATTACATTGGATGAAGTTGACAGTACTTCTGCATTAGATCGTGCTATAAATGTAGAGAGTGTGGCAGAAGTTTCTGAAAGTGTTCAAGCTCCTATTCTTAACTTTTATTTATGGATCCGTGGCTCTATAAATTGTGAGGGCTTGCAGACAAAGATTAAGATGGCAATCAGGAATGGATTGGTTGATTTTCTTATTGAGAAACTGCTTACTGCCCCACTAAGTTCACAACCTATTGCAAAGAAAACAGAAGCTATGAGAACGTTGACTTTTTCCGCAGACCCTGCAACAGAGACGCAAAACATTGGTAAATCCAACCCAAGTGTTCAGGAAATTCCAAGAAACCCTCAATCCATTGATGCAGAGACATTATCTCCTGTTTATAGTAAGTTCCTTCTTTGCTGGCTAAATTACATTAAGAGCTTGTCAATTCCTTCAGTCTACTACAAACAATTAGATTTCAAGTGCCATCTATGTTGCAATGAGATTCTTAACATTGCCAAGATAGTTAGAGGTGTTGTATCTGACTCCTCAGTTATGCTCTACTTGAAATCTCAAAGCTCAGAATCATTTCTTCGTATTCCCGATGAAAACGAAGCCGCCTGTGCGTGTTACAACTTGACAAATGAAAAGGCTGAGTTTTTATCCAAGCAGCTCGGGAAATGTTCTGAATTCCATAATGCAAGGTTCCAACTTATGGAGAATGTGACACTACAGAAACTAGGACTGTTTCATGGTGGAAATAATGCTAAACCAAAAGACGAATATTCAGTTGAAATGCTCACACATTATAAACACTTTCCTATTGCCAGTGGCGAGAAAAAATATCGCTCCGCCTATGTAGAAAGATATTTTGACAATATTTACCTGAACAATCAACCTGTTGAGGCTTTGATGTTATCTGAACATACGGAGAAAGATAAAGTTAAGTTATATGGGCAGCAAGCTCTGGCTATGATTAAAAAGAAAGTCAAGACTAACGAAGAGAAGAGATTGCTTCTTGTCAACATGTACAGTTCGATATGCAGATCGCCTTTGAGTCTGCAGACCATCTGCATTTCAACTTTAAATGTAGTTCTACAATTCAGTCGTGTCATCCGCCAAGTATACTCCCCCATGCTATGCACCCAAGCCGTACGGAATCAGTATGATAGCGGTCTAATGCACAAATCTCCTGATAAAAGTGAGAAGTTGGCTAAGTCTCAATCAATGCTTACAATGAAACAATCTTTTCTCGGCTCTTATAGACGAAAATCTGGCGATTCGGTAAACAAAACGAATCTGGACAAAACTGAAAGCTTGGACATGGAAAAGGCATTCAGAGATACTTGGGATAATTTTGTCAGCGAGTTTTCAAAGCAATGGAGTGGATTTGCTGCTCTAAATGTTGCTGAACCAGTTGGGAATCAAACAAAATTTGCAGCCAAGTTGAGTATATCGTTCGATGAATTAAAAAACACGTATTTCATGTACAGAGCCATTCCCTGTGGAGTGTTGATTGCTAGTTTGGCACTTGGTGAACATCACTTTATTGTGAAGCTGTATGCACTGGATATTTCTCAATTGCCCGAGCAAGAAACTTTAAAACAGCGAAAACTGAGTGTTGATTCATTCATCAACGAATGCGAGAAATTTAAGGAAAATATCGACGGACATATCTTCGCTCTTACCTTCCATATACATTGTATCAGACATATACTTCGAGATCCAATGCAGAAATACAAGTACTGTGATATAGTCAGTGTGCTACACAGTATGATTTGCTATTTTCAGCCACTTCTAAGTGATCTGGATTCCTATATGATGCTGGATTATGCAGAAATCCAATGCCACCCTTCTTGCGTCGGGATGTTTTATGAGTTTTTGGTCAGAACAATTGGCCATTTTTGCTTCAACTCGTATCCTATTAACAAAGGCAATGAAGATATTAAAGTATTATTTACAATGCTACCGTTGGATGATGCTCATACCGAGAGCTGTGCTTCGTCTGCCCATGATGGTAGAAATACTTGTGTCATCATTTCACCTACAATCGCAGCTTCAAATGATGCTATAAGACTTCAATACTTCATCTTACTGAGTGAAAAGCCTAAACCCCAGACACCTGAGCCACAGCACCGACCATTACAACCGGGTGCAAGACGGTTCTCTGAAACCACAGACGCTGCAATTTTTACAAAAGCCACCAAAATTCAGTCAAAACAATACACTAAAACCGCGGACTTATCAGCGGAGAAACATTTTTCAGAGTGTGAAAAACTACGAACTAAATGTGGCCTTGAGAAGATTGGATTATTTGTGAGCAAAGAATGCTACCGCCAAACTTTATGGCAAAAATTGATTTCTGCATCTGTTGACAAAACCCATGACCAAATCAGTTCCATAGAACTAGATGAACTTCTGCGAACGATGCAGGTCAACGAAGTATCGAAATATGACCCCGATGTTATGGCCAAACTTTGCAAGATTAAACCTGTCAAAAGAGGCGCGAATCTACAAAAACGAATTGTGAAAAAATACTCGAAACAGACATTGTTGGTAACATCCAAAGATGGTAGTACAACCAGAGTTTGCATGATATCAAGTCATGTTATGGTTATCATAGTGGTTAAAAATGGTGTTCACAATTATGACATTTTAACTGCTCAACCAAACGCCGAAGTACTGCCGTTATTACCGCATGCCACCTCGGATATTCACATAGAGGTCAATGCTACGATACAACAATTATTGAAATTGGTTTTACAAGAAGCGCATTTTGATATTTGCTTGTCTTGGACCTAATCAAAATTTGTCATTTATTAAAACAATTTTGGCACTGAAATTCTAAAATTAAGACTTTACATAATAATGAAAAACTTGTCTGGTACTTAACAACACCCAGTGTTCCATAATTTCACAATAATCAAGTTTTTCTCTTAATCCATACTTTTAATTTCTTGTTTCACCTATTTGTTGATTTTAATTTTGCGTAATATTTTGTACAATCTTGTATCTATTGTAGCGAATCGTATAGTGGCAGTTTTTATTCTCTCCTCTTGCATTAAACACAATCTTTTATACAGTGCGCCGCAGCGGCAAAGCCGCCCGCGCGTCAAATTAAGGCAATCAAGTAATAAACAAAAGGAATGCGACGAACGTTACACTCTCCCCCCCTAAAAAAACACAAAATATCCAAAATTTAAATTACCGATACAGGAAAAAAATTAAATCACACCCTCAATTCAAAAATAGTTTCAATGCGCTGATAAACCTCCAGGGTCGAAGACCCGGTTCATCAATAACCACGAGGTCCTTTTTACTGGGGCAACAGCAAAGTCCTCTAGATCAAACACACAAACGCTCTTCTCGATCACGTCCGGTACCAAACTTCCACCGGTCTCGGAGTACCCACGTCTTACTTCGACCGGCTTTCTTTTGTCCACGTCTGGCACAAGTTTTCTGCATCCCTTGTCTTTTTCGTCTTGTCTCTCCTCGATGTCGTCCAGCACAAAACTGTCATGTCCTTTGTCTTTTTCGTCTTGGCTCTCGTCGATGTCGTCCAGCACAAAACTTCCATGCCCTTCGTCATTAGTCGTGCCGTATACCCTGCTGTCACTCGCACCCGACATAACAGCATCCGAAATCTCCCCACCACCGATAAGATTATCGCTATCACGGACATTGACACAATTTAGCATTGGCGCGATCTCAGCAATGGCCTCGGTTGCACGACCCTTTAATGATTCCTTCATCTCAACTTGTACCGCATTCTCGACATGGTCCATACGGTCGTGGACCTCGCCCAATCTCGGCTGAAACGTAGTGACTTCCTCGGTTCCATGATCCATCGGCGACTTGACATCCAACTCAGCTTTATTGTCATCATGTTTTACTATATCGTGCGCCTCTTCTAAAGTCATTTCCTTGTTCCTCGTTGTCGAGGGAACATCATGGTAAACTGGCCGAACACGACGGAATTCTTTGTGGTCGCTCACTTCCATAGCCACGTGGAGCGCCTCTTTTAAGGAACGAACATTTCTCATTCCAACAATAACTCTGTCCAGCTCATCAGGCAGACATCTAATGAATGCGTCTACAAGCAATTCCTCCTGGGTACTTTTTGGCAACTTCGGGTAACCTCTCACCACCAATTGTTGCAAACGTGTACCAAGGTCGGCAAGCTTTTCTCCCGGTTGTAACTGTGCTGTGTGCAACAATGTTCTGGATTTTTGCCAACTATACACGTGGCCAAATTTTTGATCCAGTGCCTCACACAGAGAAATGTAGCAATATTGTTGATCCTTGGGCAGATGGGCCTGCACGAACAACGCCTCTCCAGAAAGCGAGGCGGCTAACCGTCTGCCCTTTTCTTCTGCAGACCAACTGTAACATACGGCCAAGTTTTCAAATCTTTTTAAAAAATCGTCCCATCTCTTCTCTCCAGAAAAAGTTTCTATTGGCACATATCGGCTGAATATTGACCACAGCACATTCTCCAACGTCACTGACATTTCTTCCATCGTCACTACACGATCATATCCTGGTCACAGCACCAATGTAGCGAATCGTATAGTGGCAGTTTTTATTCTCTCCTCTTGCATTAAACACAATCTTTTATACAGTGCGCCGCAGCGGCAAAGCCGCCCGCGCGTCAAATTAAGGCAATCAAGTAATAAACAAAAGGAATGCGACGAACGTTACACTATCATACACTATACTGCCATGGATGAGTAACCAAACTTATATTTAAGTTTTCTTATTATTAGACCTACCGAGTTATTACAAAACGTGTTAGTTATAACAAAGTATGAACCTTGGTGCTTGCGTTGTTTTTCTTGCAATTTTGTCTTTATTTTCTAACTTAATCAGAGTTTCATTTTTCGCTTATTGCCCGTTAATCAAGTACACATTTGGCATTAGCTAACCAAATGAAAGTCTGGTTGGTTCAAACCCAGTTGTTAAAAATACAATTCGTTGACGATGATCATTTATTACGATAGGATATTCATGTTTACCCCCGTGAATAAGAAAAAGGGTCGTCAAACAGACAGACGTCGATGCCAAATAGCTTCTACCTTTAAAGGGGAACTGAAGTCAATTTTAAGAATATCTTAATAAATGGAAAATAATACGCTGATTTCAAAAATCAAATCAGTTTCTTCCAATAATGTTTTGTTAAAGAGTTATGAGCAAATATGCATTTTATGTTAGGGGATTTCCCGTATTACGTCACTGACGTTGTTGAGATTTCGTGCCTATATGCATTGTATACAATCATGTGCCAGTTTAGAGGTGAATTAGTAACATAAGCGCCTGCAGGAGCGTTGTCTTTTTGTTTTTTTATGAAGACTTAGCATAACACTTGTCATATAGCCTAACTGAACCAATGTACCCGCGTGACAGATTACCTTAAGCGCGCTCATTCAGGCCTGCACGATCCTGGACCTAAGCTGAATGCTGAGGTATACAGGTCTCGTATTTAAATGACTTTAGAATAATAAGTCTTAGCAATTTATATCATAAATCATAGAAGTGAAGGCAGAACAAGAAAACTAGAACAGGAGGCTGTAACTGCCAGCAATTTATAGAAATAAACCAGCCATCAATCAAAGATCAGACTATGCGGTGGGAACAGCCTACTTCTTTCATGATTGTTGCTTTTCAATATATAGCCATAATCTGCAACGTAGACTATCAATGTCATTACCAACCCCTAGGCTACAAACTGAGAGTGTGAGAGATTTGGTATACATATGCATAGAAGTTTTAACAAATTTATTTTGTTTTCTTTATTTCTAGAGTAAATTTAAGTTAATGTTGTAACACTAAAATGGATGACAGTTTTCAGCATTCTGGCATGGATGAAAGAAGTTTTATTGTACACAATAAAACAACACAAATTTAGTCATGTGCGTTTGAACCAAGGAAAACGTTTGCGTCCGGCCCGTTGGTCTAGCGGTTAAGTGCGTCGCCTTTCAATCGAAAGGTTGCAGGTGCGAAACTGGTCGCTAGCTAGTCGGTTGTGTCCTTGGGCAAGGCACTTTACGGACATTGCCTGAACCTAGAGGCCTAATGGGTTCTACCAAATTAAAGGAACGTGTCTATCATTTACAACACACTGCAATAGCTCCGGTAACCCGACGATGGGCGCGAGGTGATCTGACGATTGCCCGTGTGATAACCCCCTTGGTTTTCCCATTCACGGGGATAAAGATGAATATCCTATCCTATCCTAAAACGTCTGAAAGTATCTTTGAAGATGCAAGCCCCATAGAAGAAAATGTTTATTTAGAAACATTACCTATTGACATGACTTGGTGCCGTTGCAAAAACTGTATTCTTATGGACACACCGCAAGAATGTTTATGCTGCATGAATGTACATGCATTTGTGCACAAAATAATGCCAGACTGGACTTGCATTACTAAAAGCCCTTATTTTTCAATTATCTACTTGGATAAAGAAGTTCTTGAAGTTGCACTTGATGTACTGGGTTGATCACTATGTTTAAAATCATAATCAGAAAAATTTAAAATTGTTGGAACTGTATTTTTCACCAAGTGGTTTGTTTTCATCATCTTGGCTACTCCATTGGAGTCAAATACAATTTTACTGTGATAATCCTTGTCACAAATATGTGCACTACACACTGCGGTTCTTTTTCCAGGTAGTTTAGAACGCTTGCATTGTTGTATCCATTGCTTCAACCGTTTTTTGTCGTTGTGAGAAAATCGATGGAAGAGCACAGGTGGATTGGAATTTCCTGTGCTGTAATAGGAATTTGTACATCCTGGAGCAAAACAATATACTCCAATCACTCTTTCTTCCTTCTCAGTGGCTTAACTTTAGGCATTTTACAATATCTAATAAAAAGAACTAAATTAAAAATGTGGTATATTCTTATTAACTTATTTGGGTAGTTAAGTAAAGATCTATTATATATATTCTTCACTTACTTATCTGAGTGCTTGCTGTGTACTTATTGTCAGACTACACATCAGCTACTCAACTGTGGATTAACTGGTTTTTGCAATAAGTGGTATACTCAACCAGTAGGCTAATGCTCAGTTTCAATAACAGCAGACATTAAATGCACCACATACACAACAGCAAAACATTATACAAACAGCCAAGGTAAACCATGAAAGAAATAGGCTTTTCCCACCGCATAGTCTAGCCTTTGCCTAATGGCTGGTTTATTTATATAAATTGCTGGCAGTTACAGTTTAATGCATTCTGTTATAGTGTTCTTGTTCTGTTTTCACTTTTATTATTTATGATATAAATTGCTAAGACTTATTATTCTAAAGTCATTTAAATACGAGACCTGTATACCTCAGCATTCAGCTTAGATCCAGGACCGTGCAGGCCTTAATGACCGCGCTTAAAGTAAGCTGTCACCATGTACATTGGTTCAGTTAGACTATATGACAAGTGTTAAGCTAAGTCTCCATAATAAAAACGAAAATACAACGCTCCTGCAGGCGCTTCTGTTACTAATTCACCTCTAAACTGACACATGATTGTATACAATGCATATAGGCACGAAATCTCAACAACGTCAGTGACGTAATACGGGAAATCCCCTAACATAAAATAAAATACATATTTGCTCATAACTCTTTAACCAAAAAATATTGGAAGAAACTGATTAAATTTTTGAAATCAGCGTATTTTTTTCCATTTATTTAGATATTCTTAAAATTGACTTCAGTTCCCCTTTAATGGCACATTGTTGTTTTAAATAATATTATGATAACGATAAGGTCTATGCACCGTACGTACATAATTAGACAACTACGTTTTTGCTCTTCAAATAAATGGCAATCAAAAGGTCACACGCACACGTTACCTCTTATTACGTGTACCTGCGTACCTTAATGTCGTAGAAATTACATTTAACGTTAAGGTTTGGTAATGTTTGTCAATATTTTATTGAATGAATACTACACACCAAAATCTACATTAAATCCCTGGCTACTATAGTTTAGTTTATTCATTAATCTTGTAACAAATAGCAGCGAATAAAACAAATCACAAACACAATCAGAAAAAAAGAACAGTTGTAAAAACATGTTATTAAAAAGAAGGTATAAATATTAAATATAGCGACGGTGACCTCCAAATCTAAGCGAGATTACAATAACGTACAAAAAATAAAATTGTATGAAGTCATAAAGAAGACTGTGCGGTGAATCGCAACCATTACTAATAGGGAGTCTGCTGCATAATTTGGGCCTTTGAGTTGAGTCAAAGAGAAAAACAACCTAAAATAAAATTCCACTAATGTCAATTGACACCATTAATATGAAGCACACTTACCGGGTCATATTTTATTCTATTCAGTATATAGGCTATAATGTGGTTAACGTTAATGCATTTAAAATAACACTCATTTAGTAGTGGAAAAGGGTGCATTACATTAATGCACACGAAAAAAACATAAAACAATAACTAATTAATGATACATTAAAAGTTAGTCAAAAGTTTATGACTAGCAAATTTTGAAATACAAATAATGTTGCAAAGGGTCCGTTTATAAATAGAATTCAGTTGTGACATAATTATGATCTCTCAACGTAACTATTATATGTTATATAACAATAGCAATTGTATTTACATTTTAGCCTAATGTACATAAGCAAGAATAGGATAAGATAGAATATTTATGTTTATCCCCGTGAATGGGAAAACCAAGGGGGTTAACACACGGGCAATCGTCAGATAACCTCGCGCTCATCGTCGGGTTACCGTAGCTATTGCAGTGTGTTGTATATGATACACACGTTCCTTTAATTCGGTAGAACCTATTATTTCAATTGTTTCAGGGAATGTCCGCTTAGTGCCTTGTCCAAGGACACAACCGATTTGCAAGCGAATTCAGTTTTGAACCCGCAATCTTTCGGCTGAAAGGCGACGTACTAAACCTCGAAGCTAATCGGTCGGACAATATATTCAAATAAAAACGTTTAACATTATCAAGAGGAGTTTATACGTTTATTTTATCCATTTATGGAGCAGTCTTAATATTTGTTGGTTTGTCTTGATTGGCTGTTCTTATTTAGGTCGTAATGGTAACGTCACAATGTCTTTCCAGGTTTCAAAAGAAAGAAGAAGGCCTACCAAATTCAGCAGCATGTTGGTGTCATAAATGGTGATTGTGACGTGGCGGGGAGTTGAATTTGGAACTATAAACGCCAGGATAACCAAACAAACTGTGTCGGAAATAACACACAGGGTCGCCGCAATTGCTGACCGCCGAACAATTTTCGAGATTCGTTTTTTGTTTGATTTGGAATTGCTTTTTCGTAGAGGATAGATAAAGAGAAGAAGCAGTAAGCACTGTCCGAAGAGAAGTATTCCGTTGGTCATATATATCGGCCAAACTACGTATTCCGACTTTGGTTTTGCGACGCAACCCCTCGGTGATGAGTCATAGTTATCTGACGTCACATACGCGAACCCTGCAGCTATACACCCAATCCATAAAATGGTTATACTACCAAAGCTTGCAACCTTTACAGGTATGGTGTAAATGGACGCTATTGCAGGGTGCTGGTAGAGGGAACGCTGTTTAAGCCATAGGAAAGTAAAGATACTAATTGCAGTAAGGGAGTACCCAGCAACCAATACGTCAAAAATAATCTCACAAGACCGCGACTTGTGCTCTCCATAGCCGACATTGAATGCTGCTTGTCCAGGAATGTACCTGAGATAGCTGATTACAAACGAACATAAGAGGGATGTATAAACTGCTCCTGCGTTTGCGTCTGTAGCGTCGTTTTTCTGACCCCATTTTCGCTCTCTTTTTCCGTAGATGCAGATCGCGACAACCATCCACGTAATAATAAGAAGGAACAAGACGTTGCAAATCTCTGCTAAATACCACACTGGTTGGGTAAAGCGATTTACCAGAATGATGTCAGAAACATTACCAGCTGTGACGTTTACTACTGGCATTGTATCGTACTTATTTTGTTAGTACAACTAATTTAGTTTATTTTTCAATCCCTGGTAAGAGTTATAAAGATGACACCAAAACTAATTTAAAATGAAGCACGTAAAAAACAAAAGTACAATAGTTATATCACGTTTGTTAACATGAACGGTAATAACTTTAGGCATAGGCGTGGGCCGGATAAAGAGCCGTATAAAACATAGCGTGACACAGTTATTTTAAACTATTATGGATCTCAAATAACTAACTCTGATAAGTACATTTTCAATTGCCCATAACAACTAAACATCTAACATAATACTTAAAATTAATTTTTCCTATTACAAAACTAAACTTAGTTGACACGAGTAAGACTTATACTCAGATTGGCTGTTCGCGCATACATACGATAGTAACTGCTACAAGTCCATTTCTAAGAAGAAAGCGATATGTATGCATTCATAATGTTATTCATTATTACTAATTATAACCTCTACTTCGAATTATCTCCGCTGATATTACAAACGTCAGCATTTTGCGTTCTTTCACGTGAATGCGTAGGTCACATTTAGAATGATATGCCGTAAAACCTCTATTTAAGACCTCTACTCTATATGTCAACCCTTCTCCTATAGTGTCGTTCTATTAAAAGTGGTGTTCAAGTGGTTCAATTCATGTACAGAATTAAAGAGTAAAACCATTATTTGTAAAATATAATTATAATATAGTTATAATCTATAGTTAAATTAGTAACACTTTGACTTTCCCGCTACCAGCAACATTTAAAGTCTAGTCTCCTTTAAGTTTTGTCATCATAGCATAGTATAGGATATTCATGTTCAATCCCTGTAAATGATAAATCGCAGCAGACTTATCAAACGAGTAACTTGTAAATTATACTTGCACACACCGTCGGGTTACCGGAGCTATTGCAGTGTGTTGTGTATGAAACACACGTTCCTTCAATTTAGTAGAACTCATCATTCTGCTGGGTTCAGACAATGTTCGGTAATTCCTTGCAAAATAAAAAAAACGACTAGCTTCAAAACTACAATCCTTAGGATAGAATATTCATGTTTATCCCCGTAAATGGGAAAACCAAGGTGGTTAACACACGTACAATCATTAGATCACCTCGCGCCCACCATCGGGTTACCGGAGCTATTGCAGTGTGTTGTATATAATTCACAAGTTACTTCAATTTAGTAGAGCCCGTTAATCCACTGGGTTCAGGCAATGTCCGTAAAGTTCCTTGCGCAAGTACACAGCCGACTAGTGAGCGACCAACTTCGCACCTGCAACATTTCGATTAAAAGGCGACGGACTTAACCGCCAGACTAACTGGCCGGCGGCTGAAACGCGACGCACTGACCAAAAACTTGGCCGCTTAAACTTTATTGATCAACTGTACAACGATTAATAAACCTTATTTTTAAATTCTAAATATTAACACAGAGTAATTCTGACAACCCTGCAATAAGGAAGTAATTATTATTTTACCTTTGGAAGTCATGGTCTAGAAATTCAGCTGAACCTAAAATTGACTCCTGATAACCTGCCTTCCCGAATTGCGTGTATTTTTGTTTTTTTTTATCGGGCTTAGTTTCCAACCCATGATGGGCTCGCCCCCAAGACCGGTTTATTGTATTTGATTTGATATATGTATTGGTCGCGTTAACCATTTGGCCACACGACCGTACACTGCTGAACCTAAAAGAAATTTACACAAAACTCAAGCAATTACTAGCGCCATCCAATGGGCGCGCAATTTGGCCAGTTTGTTGCAGAAATGACATAGAATAAATAAATTAATTAGTTTCCCGTTAAAAAGTTTAAATCATATCGAATTAGAGTTTAAACGACTAATTCAGCGGTTTGCGGGCCAGTGGAAGACCTAGGTTGGCTTGTTGTGATTGGTTGTTTCCCTTTTGGATGACGTACTGGTGACGTAAGAATGCTTTTCCAAGTTTCGAAAGAAAAAAGAATGCTGAGTAAGTTGATGAGCATGTTGATGTCATAAACAGTGATTATGACGTGGCGTGTAGCCGTACCAGGAAGTATAAAGGCCAAGATAATCATAGCTACGATGTCGGAAATGACGCAAATAACGGCGAAAATTGCTGAGCGTCGAACAATTTTCGAGATTCTTTTCTTGTTTGCCGAAGAGCTGTTTCTACGTAGAGGGTAGATAAACAGAAACATCAATAAAAACTGGCCGAACAGGATAACTCCATTAGCCATGTATACCGGCCATACCACGTATTCCGACTTTGGTTTTGCGACGCAACCCCTCGGTGATGAGTCATAGTTATCTGACAATACATACGCGAACCCAGCAGCTAAACAGCCACCCAGAATACTAACGAGGCTTATAACCTTAACAGTGGTGCTACAAATCATAGATATGGCTGGGTGCTGGTACAGTGAGCGTTGTTTAAGCCACAGAAACGTGAAGACGGCAATTGTAGTCAACGCGTACCCGGAAATAGAAACATCCAAAGAAATCTCACATGCTCGTGACGACACGTCGCCATAGCCGACATTTAAAGCAGCTTGGTCGGGTATTGTCCTTTATAGATAACTGAGCAAGTAGGCGCACAAGAACGACACATATATGATCCTTGCGTTTGCCTCCGTAGAGTCAGTTTTCTGTCGCCATTTTCCATTTCGTTTTCCGTAGATGCAGATAGCGATAACGATCCACGTAATAATAAGAAGTATTATGACGTTACATATCGTTCCTACATACCACACCGGCTGGGTGAAGCGATTCACAGGAATGACGTCAGACACATTACCGGTAGTGACGTTGGTCCATGACATTTTGGACACCTGTATAAAAATGTAGGATCAATTAAAGTAGGTCTTTATATTATATATTTTTTATTTATATAATTTGAATGGAAAATAGAAAAAAAGTGTTAAATTTTGTTGTTTTTTTTACTACACAGTGATGATGGCTGTGATTAAAATCTACAATTGTGCCATCAAACATACAATTATATTTTTCCTCATTAAATTAGTATGAAAAATGTTCTTTTTCTTGCGCTTCAAGAATATAACTATTGGGATGCATATAACAATAGCTGGCGGGGCTTGGATTCCTTAGACTACCACCGCTGCCGCAGTCAAATATGGCATTCGACGTTAGAGGGAGAAGCAAGAATAAAAATACTTAAATAAATCTCAAGAAAGAATAGATCGGTTTGAAATAATTGACTCCAGAATAATTATAGCAAAAACTAATTGAGATGGACGCTCCTAACTAACGTTGACATTGACCAAAAAGATATCTTTATTCTAATCCTCCTAAAACTAATCCTCCTAAAGAAACCACATCACCTTATGCAGGAAATTTATCCACATTATTCAATTCGCCTTAATACGGCTTTAAATATGCTTCTATTACCATGTCTATAAGGTTTATTGTACTGCGCCGGAACCTATCGATTTTTTATTCTGTTAAAGGCTATTGTACCTAGTTATCTAAAGAATTCAATCGAAGTCTGGAATAACAGCTTTGTGAGTCCAAGAATAAAGCGAAGCTCCTAATTGGAATTTACTTCCGTGTGCGTCATATTTTGCTTGTGAAATTGACGTGTTAATAATAATATTATCACTGGCATGAATCACTGTAGAACAAACTTTCAGTTTCAGTTTTGTCTTAGTTTAATTCTCGTTCAATTTCTTATACAATTTGCAAACCTAGTCGCTAGCTAGTCGGGTGTGTCCTTGGGCAAGACACTTAAAGGATATTGCTTGAAACCAGCGGATTAATAGGTTCTACCAAATTGAAGGAACGTGTCAATTATACAACACACTGCAATAACTCCGGTAACCCGACGGTGGGCACGAGGTGACCTGACGATTGCCCGTGTGTTAACCCCCTAGGTGGTCCTATTCAAGGGAATAAACATGGATATCCTATCCTATCTACTATGAACAGCTACGTAGAGCTACGCAAACAAAGGAAATGACGTTGTACGTAAACAACATAAAAATCACTTGTATAGGTCGTTGTGTCATTAACTGTTTCTCAGTGTATAGGAAAAGGAACCAGTAATCACTTAGATTGCTATTGAAAGTAATTCTAACCCTGTCCCAAACACAAATCGTAACCCCAGAACTAACTTTAACCCCAACCCTAACATTGATATCATAATCGTTATTGCGATCCAAGCGCTCCATGCGATCCAAGCGGTCCACGCAGTCCTGTAGTATTTAGAGATACCGGTAATCATTGATTACCATCCCGAACCTTCGATTCCCAAGGGAACAAATTTGTTGTTTTTGTTTCTTTTCTACGTCACGCTGATGACGGGGATATCCGGTCGCCACGTCATTGGACAGAACGGTTTATCAAAAAAAGATTGACATTTTCAGGAATCCAAACTTATATGACCAACGTTTGCTTCCACCTTTAACTTTAAAGGTCATTTTCTCACTATTTTTGGCGGTATCGTCGATATCTTTGGATTAGATAGACATGTTTGCTTTAGATATTAACGGAAGTTAAAAATATAAAACACGAACCAGGAATACAAAACAAGATTTAATGCAACCAAGTTCGGCTTACAATACGAAATATATACAAGAAAAACAACCACGACGATATACAACTGTAATGCTTAAACAAAACGCAAAGTTTTCAAATGAATATAAAAGTTCGTGATCTAAACATAGATTTTTTATCAACCTCATTTGATTACCCGAGATCGCAAATACTAACTCATATGACTTATTAAGCTATTCGACATATTAGTCTGGTAATTGAGTGCGTCGCCTTTCAACCGGTAGACTGGTCGCTAGTATGTCGGTTGCATCCTTGGGCACTTTACGGACATTGCATGAACCCAGCGGATTAATGGGTACTACCAAATTGAAGGAACGTGTCTATTATACAACACATTGCAATAGCTCCGTTAACCCGACGGTGGGCGCGAGGTGATCTAATGATTACCCGTGTGTTAACCCCCTTGGTTGTCCCATTCACGGGGATAAGCACGAATATCCAAACACAGCGTTGAAGTTTACAAAGTCAAAATACCCGTTCACAGAGAGAGTATCGAGAATATGTACAAGGTAAGTTATTCCACAGCTGTGAACCTAACGAACTTGTAAAAACAACGACGCAGTTTTCCTTTCCAGGATTGTTCGGTTCTCTGTCGTTCCAACTTGCCTTGCTGGTTTGAAGCGGGGACCCATCTTCCCAGACAAAATGGCCGTTCATGGTGTTATCGGTTAGGCCGATCCAATACTCTTTCTTGACCAGAACTGGCAATAGAGCATTCAAAATCCTGAAATTATTGGTTGTTGCTGAATTCGATTGTCAGAAATCAATCCATCAATCTTATTTATTTGGTAAACGCACAGCAACCAGTTCAACAGATTTGTATGGCGGTTTAGTGTGTCGCCTTTCAGCCGCAGTGTTGCAGCTTCGAAACTCGTCGCTAGCTAGTCGGTTGTGTTCTTGAGCAAGACACTTTACGGACATTGCCTGAACCCAGCAGATTAATGGTTTCTACCAAATTGAAGGAACATGTGTACCATATGCAACACACTGCAATAGGGTAACTCGACAATGGGGCAAAACTTAACAAAACCACAAAAAATGTATGATGAACACTTTTCTACAAAGTGTTAAATAGATCGAGGTATAAAAAAAGCAAAATTAGTGAAATTACAAAATAGCTGAATATAAATATAAGTTAAGTTAGAAAGTGAATATAAGTTAAAAAATAAAGAATTGTGGGAAAATGCCAATGCAGTGACAAAATTCATAAACTATTTTACTGTGCCAGGCTTTACAATTTTTGTTTTACCGATTCAAGTTCTGAACCCATGGGCTCGTCACTCGGACCGTTGTTTTTTTATAAGCGACAGTATGCGTATCGGTCGCGTTAACCATTCGGCCACGCGCCACTCTTTTAATTTTAAAAATTGATATAAATGCACAATTATGCACACTTTTGCTTCAGATCGAAAAAAATTGCGGGGAACATGGCCAAGATGCCCAAATGGATCAAACAGTTCGAGGCAATGCTGGTTTCCGTTGACCTTACGTGCGACCTTTTTATGAACTGGTTCCATGGAAGTTGTGTACACAATTTATTCTTACCTCATCACGTTCTTATCTCTAGCAGCTTGCACCACTAAGTTTCCCCCTAGTTGAGAACACTCTGTTTTTGCGTTGTTATACGTCATGCCCTGGTTAATGACGTGATAAGCAAAACCGTTTCTTGGAACTGCCCATTCTTTCCCACCAATCACTGAGCATAAAATGATGAGTTAATCAATAACCTATGTAAAATAGCATGGGATAGAAAAGAATATTCATGTTTATCCCCGTGTATGGGAAACCAAGATCGTTAACACACGGGCAATTGTCAGATCACCTTGCACTCACTGTCGGGTTACCGGGCTATTGCAGTGTGTATTATAATTTAGACATTCCTTCAATTCGGTAGAAACCAATAATCCGCTAGGTTCAGGATTATCTGTTTAGTTCCATGCGCAAGGACACAACCGACTAGCTAGCGACCAGTTTCGTACCTGCAACACCTCGGCTGAAAGGCGCCGCAGTAAACCACCAGACTAACCGGCCGGACAATATTAGTTTTTTTGTTTAACATTTGCCTATGATTGTTTGATTATTAGTTGTTAAATTCAATCCATTAGTTTAAAGGTTGCCTTTCTTTTTAGTTCTTGCACTATACGTTTCTTGGTTGAGGTATTCATTTACTTCGTTTTTTTTTGTGTTTCAGCACTAACTCAAATTATTAAAAAAATGTTAATAAAATGCACATACATTACACTAGGGTTTTAACCGGTTCTATTAAAAATAAACACAATAATTTGCGGTTAAAGTTATGAGCTTACCAACGGGATTAAAGTCGGAACCTATAAAAAAACAAATTATGAGTTAAATAAAAATAAATATAGTTTGGTTTCGTAAGTTTTATATATTACACACAGAATACGGCTGTAAAGCCCAGGAAATCAGACGAAATATGCAGTTTATGGTAAAAGTATAAAACTTTTAACATTTTGTTCCCATTTAAAAACATAAAACCTCTGGATATTTGTCGCCCAACTCGAAAAATGTTGCCGTTTTCTTTAAGAGTCGGAATATCGATAGGATAAAATAGGATATTCCTGTTTTTCCCGGTGGATGGGTAAACGCAAGTGGCATTAAGACATGAATAATCTGTCACTCAATTAAGAAACTATTGAGAACATTTATTGATAAACTTTTCATACAATATGATTGAAACATTTTAGTTTCATCAAAAACGTCAGCCGGTTTACTTCTACGTGCTACAGGGTGAAGAAAACTAAATGGAAGCGGGAAGGAGGGAAGGAGGGAAACCGCACATTAGAATAATGATTGTGACATTAGAGTTAGTTTTAAAACATGGGGTTGGAGTTAGGGTTAGTTCTGAGATTGAGATTAGTGTTCAGGGGAGGGTTTAAATTATTTTCCGTAATTTTAGTGAGCTGTTTCCCTCCTTCCCTTTCCCCCTCCATTTAGTGAGCAGTTTCCTTCCCTCTTTACTTCCTTTTAGTGTTACTCCTACAAAATTACAGGGAGACTTATACTAACTTGTATAAAACACCCAATCCAAGATTACGATCAAATCCCAGCCCGTGTTGTTGTCTGTTCGCTTTATCTCAATGATAAACCCAGGTTCAAGTAATTCTAACACCGACACATTAAATTGATGCGGCAGAGAATGGTTTTTGGGTCTCGCTGTAGCATTCACTAGAAGCACTTCATACTTTTCGCATAATTTGTACCGGATGAAATACTTCGGTTGGTTTGAGTGAGACTGGATCTCAGAAATCCCTCTCTGATTCATTGGTTGCCCTGAGTGGTTTCATTTTAACCATCTAATTTATACGTTTAACTAAAAGTTCTAGACTCTAGACCAGTGGTTCTTAAAGTGGGGGGCGCGCCCCCCTTGGGGGGCGTGGAAGCTTCTCAAGGGGGGCGCGAGCATGACAGTAACATATTGCAGGGTTCGAATTAACGATTTTGAAACGATTCGCGAAATGCGTGGGATACGAGAAAATCGTTTTCGCGCTTTAGCTATGTTAAAATTGCCTTAGAATGCGGTTTCAGAACCTCTCAAACTAATCTTTAAAGCCAGAAAGATAATTCATTAAGCAAACAGTACCATTATTAAGTAGTAATGATAAACTGCAATAAACGTGTCGTGAGTTAATGCGTGTAGGATAGGACGAATATCGACGAAACGAAGCCTTTAAAACGAGTAATCTTACTTGTTAAAACACAATATAACCTTATTATAAAGGGGCGTGTCGCATCTCTGCCAATCATAAATAAATGAATCGTGGTATATTAACGCATAATGGCTATTGTTGCGGTGTGATAGAAATGCTTATTATGTGTCATTAATGCAAAGTAAAAGCAAGGTAAATAAATGTAATAGTAATTTCATTGTTTAATGTTATGTTGAAGGCAAAATATGTTATTTATATTATATTGTGTTGATGATGTTAAAAGTGCGCGAAATCAGTAACGGTAATTTATATTTTCGCGATTTTGTAAAATTTTGTAATTCGCGAACTTTAAAAAACAGTTCGCGAACCCTTGCATCCTTTACACTAAGCAGGGTAATGGCAAATCAATTATTGCTCTATTTTTCGTAAATTTGATTTTTGAGTAGGTAAGGCGTGAGCATGAATCACAAATCTAAAGGGGGGCGCGACTGAAAAAGTTTAAGAACCACTGAGTCTAGACCAATAGACAATGGGCGCGAGGTGATCTGACGATTGCCTGTGTGTTAACCCTCTTGGTTTTCCCGATCAAGGGGGTATATACATAAATATCCTATCCTAATAAAGTGCGTTATATATATTGTTACCATTTAAGCGATTGGTTTGAAATAAATAGTTCAGACTTACTGAGTGGTCTATAGACCAGTCTATATATATATAGAATATAAAACTATAGACTCTAACGACTATAACCAAAGTTTCGCTTGGTCTTTTACCCATTTTCCCCCTTGCTTCTTTCTGTACGATTATTTCGTTGGGAAAAACACTTAAGCTACAAAATATTTATTTCAAGCAAGCGAACCTTTGGACATATTCGTTAGAGTCTAAAGCTTTAGAGTCTAGACCATTTAGTAAGCTCAGAAATATTTATTTTAAACAATCGCTTCAATGGTAACAAATATATAACGCACTAATACACCAGACATTTGATCATCTATGGATAATATACCTATTACAATAATTTTACAGCATTTGTATTCACCAATAGCGATAATCATTCATCCTATTCCAAATTCTTTCGTTAAAACACTACTATACTTACCTCGAACAGCACAACTGAAAACACAGACAACCTTTAACATTATGAGTACTTTCATGATGATAAACTGAAGACGGCGCAAAATCATAACACACCAATTTGCACCAACTCTTATGCGACGAAGGCAATAACAAATACGTATAGATCAAACGACCGTTCGGCTGATGCTACGTTTGGTATTGGGTTTCTGGGGAAATCATAGGAATATGAATGTGGTTATGATGCAATTCAACACATGCAACTGACCTCCTTCGAAGTTCGCGGAAGAAACGTTACTTATTTACTAGAGGGCCTTATTGAGTTTACGCTCTCATAACTTCGGCTAGTTGGTCTAATGGTAGCGCGTTCAACCAGTTTTGGTATAAAAAAGGTATATACTTATTAATCATTTTTTTAATTATTTTCTCTTTATAAATCCTTTTTAATTATTACTTAATCAATTTTTTAATCATTTTTACGGCCGCGTTAATCATTTGGTCAAACGACCGTACTTGAAGCTGTATGGCCGCTAGATGTTTGGTTGTGTCCTTAGAAAAGGAGTGCGGTGTACGGTCGTGTGGCCGAATGATTAACGCGACCGATGCATATTCAAAACTCCTACACAAAAACAATCAAAGTGACGAGCCCATTATGGGTTCGACATTTGACTCGTAAAAATGGGCACTTAGCGGATGATTTCTAATCGCTGTGGTTTAACGGCACAAACGTTAACAGATATTGCAACCAAATGCAGAACGATACAAAAGGTGCCTTAATTAATCACTATCGACGAAACAACATAAACCCCTTTCAATGAAAACAAAATGTGTAAAGGCATGTAAGCTGAACTTATTATGAGTTCCCTTCGCTTTTTCTTCTTTGTTTTGAATACATACTACATTATAAGTTCATTTGTTCGATGACAAATATAGATAAGGCTAATCATGTTTATTCCCGTGAATGGGAAAACCAAGGGGGTTAATACACATGCTATCGTCACCTTGCGCCCACCGTCATGTTACCGGAGCTATTGCAGTGTGGTGTGTATGATTCACACGTTCCTTCAATTTAGTAGAACCCATTAATCCGCTGGGTTCAGGGAATGTCCGCTCAGTGCCTTACCCAAGGACACAACCGACTAGCTAGCGACCAGTTTCGCACCTGCAACCCTTCGGCTGAAAGTCAACACACTAACCCATCAGCAGGGCCGGTTTTAGGCCGATTTGACCGATTAGATCAAATTGGGCCCCGCCACCTTGAAGGGGCCCCGCGCTGGCGGGGGGTGGCTCTTTCTGTATTACATATATTATTACTGAAAATATTACTGAAACGTAAAATAAAAAGTGAAATAATATTCTTTCTCATAACATCAATTTGTTATGCATCGTAAATAAGTCAAATTCATATTTGTGTGTCTGCCTGTTACGTCATAATGAATATGGTTGCTAAACAAACAAGTGGAAGTAAAACAATACAGTATATCGTAAATAAGCATTGACATTGCCATTAATTTGTTTTATAGCAAGTATTAACTGTCTATTTTTGTAGTTCGTATGTACTGGTTTGTATTTTATGATAAATAAACACCCATAAATTTTGCTAAGAAGAGTAGGGACCCCGCCATTACATTTCTAATTGGGCCCCGCGGTTCCTAGCACCGGGCCTGCCCATCAGGCTAATCAGTATATTAGATATAGATTATTTCATAAACAACCCATACGTTATTTTCCGCAACAGTTTCTGTTGTTTGTTTTGAGCAAAACTGAAACCTTTTAATCATCGGTTCTTTTTTAATCCAAGCGATACAGAAAACCCCAGTTACGTGTTATTCATGAAGTAACACACGACTATTATTACGTTAGTGTCCCATCATTTCGAACAAGGAAGTAAAAATGCGAAGTAAGGGTTTGGTTCCTGGCAATATATATAGGTGTCACGGTGCATTTAGATTTAATACTTTATCTAGACATGGTTAGAGAAGTTTTAAAACAGATAAATCAAGTTATTTACGCTGAACACAGTAGAAATTATAGCCACCGTAATAAAATAATATGTAAAACCAAGTTAAAGTGACATTTAAGTTTAAGTTTAGTGTTTTTGTTATATTTAGTAGCAAATAAAACACGATTTGATTTGTGTAGACAAACTTACGCAATAACGGGTTGTTTTGTGTTTGCAGGTTTAACATGGTGTTTAAATATATAATCTAAAGACCTACTATTATTGATCCTACATTTTCATACAGGTCTCCAAAATGTCAGGGACCAACGTCACTGCCGTTAATGTGTCTGACGTCATTCCTGTGAATCGCTTCAACCAGCCCGTGTGGTATGTAGGAACGATCTGTAACGTCATAATACTTCTTATTATTACGTGGATCGTTATCGCAATCTGCATCTACGGAAAACGAAATGGAAAATGGCGACAGAAAAACGACGCCACGGACGCAAATGCGGCAGCTGTATTCACGGTACTCTTGTGCGCCTACTTGCTTAGTTACATCAAATTAATACCGGAGCAAGCTGCCTTTAATGTTGGCTATGGCGACGTGACGTCACGAGCATGTGAGATTTCTATGGATGTTTCAATTGCGGGATATGCTTTAACAGCAACAACCGTCTTCACGTTTCTGTGGCTTAAACAACGCTCACTGTACCAGCACCCAGCCATATCTATGATTTGTAGCACCACTGTTAAGGTTATAAGCCTCGTTAGTATTTTGGGTATATGGATTGGCTGTTTAGCTGCCGGGTTCGCGTATGTGACGTCAGATAACTATGACTCATCACCGAGGGGTTGCGTCACCAAACCAAAGTCGGAATACGTGGTATGGCCGGTATACATGGCCAATGGAGTTATCCTGTTCGGCCAGTTTTTATTGATGTTTCTGTTTATCTACCCTCTACGTAGAAACAGCTCTTCGGCAAACAAGAAGAGAATCTCGAAAATTGTTCGACGCTCAGCAATTTTCGCCGTTATTTGCGTCATTTCCGATATAGCAGCTATGGTTATCTTAGTATTTATTGTTCCCGATACTGCCACGCGCCACACCACAATCACCCTCTATGACGTCAACATGCTCATCAACTTACTCAGCATTCTTTTTTCGTTCGAAACTTGGAAAAGCATTCTTACGTCACCGTTACGTCATCCAAAAGAGAAACAACCAATCACAACAAGCCAACCCAGGTCTTCTACTGGCCCGCAAACCGTTGAAGCACTCGTTTAATTTTCGCTCTGGTGACCGAATGGTCAACGTGACCGATACATGTACTAAATTGTATACAAAAAACTGACTTGTCGAATAGCCCTATAATGGCTTCAAAACTTGGCCTGGTAAAAAAATCAAACGTTTATAAATAAAGCATTGCATAAACTCTGTTTTATCTTTTAAATGACACTCTTAAACTACATGTGTATATTATAAGCTCATGTAATTTTAGATTTTATAAATATTTAAAAGTCTTTTTCAAACATTGCTGGCCTTGTTTTTTAAACGACAATAAAAATAACATTTATTCACAAAAGTTTTATTTCTATTATGGCACAATTATGGCTGTAACACATTGAATAGTGACGTAACAGTGTTATATTCTAGAAATGACAAATTAAAGTAAAAATTAAGTTGCAAGTTTGTCGTTTAATTGTGTTTTAAAGTACTTTTTTCAATGTATAAGTACTTTTTTCAATGTGAAATAAAGCATTCTATTAAAATTAGTGTGGATTTGACAAGGCGCTGAAAATGATCTACGACTTAGGATATTTTATATAATATAAATCGTAATTACTTATTTGCTTATTCACAGGTATTTACGATTGTACTTAAAATGGCGACGTATTTTAAATAGGAAAATGACAACTTTCAGTTTATACAAGTGTGAATTAAAAGTAAATAGGAATTAATAGTCTTTGTTACAAGACAACAGTGTTTAGAAACCATTATAGGGAACAAGTATATAATGTTGAATTACACATTTGGTTTTGAAATAATAAAAGCTATAGGTGACTGAAATTATAGCTACTTTAACTTCACTAATTGTTGATATAGAATTTACATCCGGCTTAATACAAGAGTTACCCTGACGTATATTTACATGTGTACCCAATTTAAAACGATTATTTGCAAATACGATTAACGAATAAAATAAAATTGTCATAAATACACTGATAAGTAAACAAAATAGGTTTCACAATATTGAACATTGGACCATCAACTTTTATCTGCGTTTACTAAAATGTAATATTTTACTTTGAACAACAGCGATATGAGATAACTTAGGCTTTTATTTTGAGTAAATTAAACCTGATTCTTTTAAATTACTTTATGGGTAAACAATAGATAACGTTTTTTTAATTAACAACAATCTTGCCCAAACTGTAAGTTACGCTTAATTATGGGGTCAATTGAAGTTCAACTAAAAATGACACACTTGCTATATGTGAAAACGTCGCGTTTGCCTAAACAGTTCAAATTATTCGGGCATAAATTAGGCTGTTCATGCACAGTGTTAGTCGCGTCCAAACAATAAGTTACGCTTAATTATTGGCTTAATTGTAGTTCAGTGTACAATGACTCACTTGCTATATGTGAAAATGGATTATGGATCAGTATGCCTACTGTTTTAATAAAAATTCGGACAATATTAGTATAACTAACACTTCTCATACACACAGTGGAGATGAGGTCCGTATATAGGTAAAATATTAAGGACTTTAACCCGACAACTCTACGCATGTGCAGCAAATCGCACATAAAAGACATTCTTGAAATGTTTTGATCAAACTTTTTGTCGTTTCTGACACAATTCTTATTTTTTTTCAGCAAAATTGGTTGCAATAAGTGGTCTTTGGCATCCGGTATATCAGGGGGCATTGTTGTAATGGCTAAGTAACTGGTGGCATGATTTTGCTGCTGATAGAAGAGCTGGAATGTGAGATAAAAGCCCTCCGTATTCCTCTAGCTCCTCGGGTGTAAAGATCTTTTTCAGATCGTCTGAGATACCGGTCTTCAGCTCCGTAAAGTCGAATTGCGGGTCCAGCATCTGTCTCCAGATCTCAATCGACTGAGAGACTTGGTTCCTCATTGGCGACCTCCGGTGGCTGCCTGTCGAGTCACGTGATTTAGCGGACGCCGTCGAAACATCAGCCACCCGGAGCCATATTTTCGATGTGACGTCACGGTGGATACGGTCCAGTGATTCAGTAACGTTGACGAATTCTTCAACCAGTTGAGCTACGTCAGCGGCGTCATTCTTACGTAATATGGTTGCGTATTTGCGGAGGTCCCCCACGTGACCGATCTTTTCAATTCCCATGTCTGAAGCATTCTTCAGTGAGTCAACGAACCGACGAAGTACAACTTCGTTGAATTGCCTGTGGATAAATAAATGTCAAAAAACACCAAGATGAGATACCACAATCGAGTGATTTATTTTAGTTTAGGCTACATTTTGGTCCTTTACACCTATAAAAAGAAAATTTTTACAGTAAAGAAGAAAAAAATAAAACAAACAGGCATGACCATTAAAAACAGTAAATAGCTAAACGGTACAATTTGTGTTTATTTATTAAATTATAGTCACATAATACAGGACTTTAAATATTTAAAGCACGAATGTTAGCTAAAAATCATGGGCTGTTACTACAATACCAAATGCAAACCTTAGTCGTATTGCCCAAATTGACTGCTTCCCTTTAGCTATATTTTAAATAAGGAAAGAGAACAACTAAACTAAAGTCAAGCTCTAGGGATAATGTTAAAAAACAGTAAATTCTAACTTTATGGCCAAAGTTAAGTAGACTTGGGATTAATTATTCAATATTTTCTAAGAATTCATTTTAAATCAGTATTTTAGAGATTTTTAACATTAAAGGCTTGGATATAAAACTATTAAAAAAACTCAGTATGTTCTAACCAGAACTTAATATGTTCTAATAATAACGAACTTGTAACTATTTTCCGCTTCATGTGTTCTTTTATGCAAATCTTCCAACGCCAATCTTATTTCTTCTTCCTCTTCCTCGCTACGTTTGTTCGTATCCGGGGATTCCCCAGGATCTATCAGTAATGACGTCATTAGTAAGTGTGGTTAGGATAGAATAATCATGTTTATCCCCGTGGATAGGAAAACCAAGGGAGGTAACACACGGGCCAATCGTCAGATCACCTCACCGCCCGCCGTCGGGTTACCGGAGCTATTGCAGTATGTTGTGTATGAATCACACGTTTCTTCAATTCGGAAAAACCGATTAATTCGCTAGGTTCAGGCAATGTCCGTTAAGTGCCTTGCCCAAGGACACAACCGACTAGCTGGCGATCAGTTCAGAACCTCAACCGTTTGATTGAAAGGCTTCGCATCAAACCGTCAGACTAGCTGGTTGGACTATTTAAATTTTTAACGAAAAATAAATGACATAAATTTAACCAAATTATCGGCCGAGTTCAGGAACGTCCAAGTGTCATGCACAAGCACACAGTCGCCTAGCCAAAGGCTGGTTTCGAACTTTCTACCCATTCGGCCGTGGACGACGCTCTAAAGAACTGAGCTATAAATGACCGGATATATATTCAACTACACCCGAGTCCGGTAACTTATTGGGATAAGTGTAAGTTAAAACTGCGAGTTAAATCTGTGAGTTAAAACAAGTCACCTTCGAGGTCAGGTGACGGCGGTGGCGCCGATTGTCGCTCCACGTCATTGGTTGACCTTTGAACTTCATTGTCCTTGTTCTCAGTGACCGGAAGTTGCTCCTCGTCAGCGAATACGACCCCGGCCACTTTATCGCTTCTGACCGGGAATCGAGCCTTCTCACTCCGCCAATCAGATACCCTGGGACCGGGCTTGACGGTCCGGATACTTGGAGAGAGTTCGACGTTAATCGATCGGCTATGGGGAACTGATGTGACTCTGCAAATGTACAAAATATAGGAATAACGAAATATTGAAAAAATAGGGGTCGTACTATAAATCAAATGAGATGATAGGTTAACCTATAGGATGATAGGTTAACCTATAGGATAGGATATTCATCTTTATTCCCGTGAATGGGAAAACTAAGGGGGTTAACACACATGTAATCGTCAGAAAGGCGACGCACTTAACCGTTAGACTAACGGGCCGGACTGACGAATGGAAAAACTTGTGCAGCATAACACACACTAAAAATCGTCAGGTTACGTTTATTCGCACCGCCGGATTTTCGAAACCATTGCAGTGTGCTGTATATGTATTGATATATTATAAATTTATATATATATATTATATATACATACGTTTCTTTAGTTTTAGGAACTTCATTAATTTTACTTTAGACGATCCTAGCACAATCATATAACCGTCTACCATGCCGCTAGTTTCAAAGTTCGTCCGCTGCAAACATACGACGTTCTTACTGATTGAGATAACATGCCGGGCTATATAATTAACTATATACTTGTAAATAAACACACAATTTTGTAATGCTGTATATTGGTAGGTGGGCGGATACTGTGTGTAAAAGACTAAAACAATCGATCCAATATTTAGAGAGAAATAATTTGTGCTGTCGATGAAATCATTCAGTTGTGAAGCTTAACCACTCACGCGTAAAGCCTGTAGTTTGTGTGTTTTTAGTACAAGAGTTCGTTATTCCAAGCAGACGAGGTTATTAAATTTTGGTGTTTTGATTCTAAATTTTATCAAGAATATCGTTTAAGAAAGTACGTTTATCCAAACTTTAGTAACCTGGCAGTCATGGTATCTCTGAAACTAGCCTATATGCTTATGAGAAGTATAGCAATTATACGCGCAGCGCCGCAGCATTTAACTGGTTGGGAATAATGAAAGGAGAGAAACTACACACCAAAATAAATTAGGGAATTAGAGTGAGTTTTAAACATAGGGTTGGAGTCAGTGTTAGTTCTGGGATTAAGATAGTGTTTAGAGCAGAGTTAAAAAAAAGTTTTCATAGTTTTAGTGAGTAGTTTCCCTCCTTCCCTTCTTTTAGTGTTGCCCTAACTGATCACAAGCTTGTTTTGTGTAATACCCTGTATCGAACATTTAAAGCCAAAACTGAATATTTCCATGTCATAGCAGGCAACACTAAAAGGAGGGAAGGAGGCAAACTGCACAGTAAAATACATAAACTAATTTAAACCCTTCCCTAAACACTAATTAACTATTATTAACTAATCATTTCTAGTTTTTTTGACTTGGCTAGACAACTCAGAAAATCAGGTAGGTATATTTTTCCTAAATATGCTAATTTGTTTATATTTATTACTTGTAACCATTTGCTTATAAAAGCTGCTTAGTTAAAATAGATTGTTTGGTAAAAAAAGTTTTCAAAATGGTAAAATATGTGAAGAAGAAAAGAACAAAAATGCAAATCAACCAGGATGAGGTTACTGAGATTTGCAGTAGGTCACACGCGCAAATTTATGCAAGAACGAAACACAGAAGCATTTCTAAAGATCTTAAGGCCATTCAAACTCGATATAAAAATGAACCGGATTTTCGTGTAAAGGTTGATAAGGCTGTGAAAGAGGCAGAGGCAAAGAATAAAGTTTGTGATGTCACAATCCCAGAAACTACACCATCGATTGTTACAATTCCAGAAAATATACCATCGGATCCTGTCCACGAAAATCATGACGATAACAAAACTCAACATGACCCGGCTTCAAATGATACACAGCCTTTGGTGACACAAAATTACATAAAAAATGGTGTATTTGAATTTCGAAAAGAAGTTTGGGACATCTGCAGTAATTCTGTTTTCAAAAGACGCATATGTGTGACAGACTGGAGATTAGAAGTTATTGAAAACTTAAAAAAATTCAACAACATCTGTTGTTTTGCTTTTAAATACCACTACGTGTCGCTACATCATCAAGAATTCCGGTGTTTTGGGAAATGTTTGTACTCCTCGTGTCAGGTGAGGTTTAAAGTGAAGCTCTGCACCGAGACGCTGCTTGGAGAGGTGGAATTTACCGGGGACATTCAGCACCAACTTGGTCAACATAAAAGACGACAAGTTATCGGCTCCGAAAGACAGCAGTTACGAAAGATAATGAGGACAAAACGAACACCAGATTGGGTCGAACATGCTAACAGAGCAAGTTTCTCAGTTTTAAGGAAAATAAAATGGGAGGCGAATAATCCGAATAAAATTGTGCTTCCAAAAAACGAAGCTTTGCAAAATGTAACTGTGAACTATGAATCCGCTTGTATGTATTTAGAATCTAAAGAAATGGATAAAACAGAATCAAACACAGCCGCAGTGATTCTAGCTTGCGTCGAGAATCCAAACTTTAAATTCGAGGTGCTTAAAACTGTTGCTGATTATAAACGGAATGAAGAAGATACTAGACCAAGAGGTGAATCGAACAACTACCAAAACACTGAAAACAACAGACCACAACCCAACCCTCCAAACAACAACACCAATCATTTGATTTATGAAATGTTAACTGAAATAAAGAAACTGAGAGAAGACGTGACTGAAATTAAGAAAGAAGTTTGTTTTCTGAGGACAAAATTCGACGCAGCGGTTTACCAAGTTCGGAATGTAAGCGTCCCAGAACACTCAGCTCTAGATCATAGTTACGCAGATGAAACAACCAACCGTTATGATGAAACAAACAACCATTATGATGACACAACTGATTCGTATGTCATAGATGAACAAGATTGTGGACAACCTTCTTTCGAAGGCGTCGCGTACCAAGAAGACGAGACTACTCCGCCGGTGGGTGAAACTCACACCATCAGCGATCATGAGGAAATGACGATACTTGTCAGTTATCATTGAAAACACTGATTTTTCTTTTCTTTACTAAAATCATGTCAAACAATTCACTCAGAGTCTCAGACCATCGACAGCCATAATAAAATGACAATTCTTGTCAGTTATCAGTAAAAAGGCTGATTTTTTTATTTACTAAAATCATGTCAAACAATTTTTGCCGATTACCTTAATTGTGAGCTCGATTGCAGCCCACTGAAGGGCGCTCTTGGTACTTTTGAAAATGACATCCGTGTTCTTGGTGGGGAATTCCCTATGTAGTTACCCAGTGCTCTGCGAGAACTTGAATTGGGGGCAGTGGACTTCCGGTTTGAGCCCTGCGAGTGCATTGTTCTGATAAAAACTGTGAAAATAATCTAACATCACTAAAATCACCAAATTTTGTTTTTTTTATTTTATTGGACAATTTTATGCAATTACCATAGTGGTTAGTGGGTGCTCGTTATTGGGAAAAAAACAATGTCGCTAAACTTCTTAATGACCATGGGAAATCACCTGAAGTTGCTGCAGACAGCCGTCCATTTCTGTTCTATCGATACTGGTTTCTAAGGAAATAGCGAACGCACCAGCCATTTTCAGTGAGTTGTCCGAAATAAGGTGTTCTTGCAACATGTCATTCAACTGGCCTGTTTTAAAATAATAAAATCAACTTCTTTAAATGTTCGTTTTTTACTAACTATTATTTCATTGCATAACATGGGTGATATATTATTCTTGGAGCTATTTCATTGTGTAAATTTAGTTCCATTTTAAACGGCCAATTTGAATGAAGTTATTTTAGTTGGTTAAATGGAGTTGCCCAGAAGTGTGAATCATGCACAACACACTGCAATAGCTCCGGTAACCCGACGATGGGCGCAAGGTGATCTGACGATTGCCCATGTGTTAACCCCCTTGGCTTTCCCATTTACGGGGATAAACATGGATATCCTATCTCCTGGGTCCAGGCAATGTCCATTAGGTGCTTTGGCAACTGATCAGCTAGCAACCAGTATCGAAGCTTAAACCCTGTGAATGAAAGGTGACGCACCAAGCAAATCCTACCTGATTCAAAATGTCCCCATAATGCTTTGAGAGCTGAGGTCTTGTGTAGATAAGTTTCAATCTTTATCGATCCCTTCGATAACTTTCGCACCACAAGGCCATTGATCGATTCTAACGTTGAAACCATGGATAGCACCTCTCTTGATCCGTTTCCGCTAGATGGGAGTAAAGGTACAACACGATTAGCAGGAAGTTTAGTTTATTTTTTCGCTCCTTCGTTACAGTAAGGAAGAATAAAACAATTATTTTACATTAAGGAGACAGGATAAAACGGCAAAACTACAGTAGTTAAAACACGTCAGTGAAAAAACACATAACAAATTAAAGGAAAAAAACGACGTGGCCGTTAAACCTTACATTAATACAAATAAGTTTCAAAGAAACAAATTAAATCAAAATTAACTAATTGAATTTGGTGTTATTTAATACTTAAGAAAAGTGTGCAAGCGCGACCCAGTACTGAGGGGGGAGTCGGCTTTGGGATTAAGTGGAAAAAGAAAAAAAAACCTAAAATGAACTAATGCATGTTTGTATGGAAGGATGTGTGGCAGAGTTACGCGACCAATACTTTACTCATTTCTATACCAAAATGCCCTTGTTCACAAATTTAACACGGGTTTAAAAACGTAACCCAATATGTCAATTTAAAAATATGGGGAATTTATAAACCAAACTGGTTTTACAGAGTTCTAACACGTAAAATGGTAACTTACTTGAGCAAATAATTGAATAGCTTGTTTGAAATCAATTCCTGCACCATTTCCGGATGGCAATCACGTGATGTATTGGTGAGCGGGACGGCGGTTTTGATTGACGTGCGTATGCCCAGCTGACCTATGTACGTCATCAACATTGGATTTGTTAGCTCAGTATAACACCCGCAATAGACTTGACGTGATATCCGCGTATTTTATTGGAATTTTGTGTGTAAACTGGTCGCGCTAACCATTTAGCATAGGATATTCAAGTTTATCACCGTAAATGGGAAAACCAAGGGGGTTAACACACGGGTAATTGTCAGATCATCTCGCGACCATCGTCGGGTTACCGTAGCTATTGCAGTGTGTTGTGTATGATAGACACGTTCCTTCAATTTGGCTAAACCCATTAATCCGCTGGATTAAGTCAATGCTGGTTAAGTTTCTTGCCCAAAGACACAACCGACTAGCCAGCGACCAGTTTCATAAACCTTTTGGCTTGAAGGCGTCGCACTAAACCACCAGATTAACCGATTGGACGGATTGTAACTATTATACATGGATTGTTCTTGTATTTCCCATCCATGGGGATATAAATCTATCTTACAGTATGGTATCCTATTTTATTCACCTATCCTCTTGTGTATCCCAAGTGCACGTTTTCTCTGTTGAGTAGCTTTGCCTGCAATTGTGGACGGTCGAACAGCTGAAGAAAAACAATAAGAAAAAAATTTAATTTAATTTAGAATAGGATATTCACGTTTATCCCCGTGAATGGGAAAACCAAGGGGGTTAACACACGGGCAATCGTCAGATCACGTCGCGCCCACCGTCGGGTTACCGGAGATATTGCAGTGTGTTTTGTATGATTCACACGTTCCTTCAATTTGGTAGAACCTATTAATCCGCTGGGTTCAAGCAATGTCCGTAGGTGCCTTTCCAAAGGACACAACCGACTAGATAGCGAGCAGTTTCGTACCTACATCCATTCGGCTGAAAGGCGACGCACTAAACCACCAGACTAACCGGTTGGACAAATTATCACGATATTTTATGAAAAAAAAGTTTTTTCCGAAGCAAAATACTCTGTTTGTGTTGGTGATAGGTTCTTTGCTTGAGGGATTATGAGTTTGGGAACATGTCTGGATTTTAGGAAAATTCTTAAATATAAATGTTTGTTCAATAATATACCAACATGTGTGGTCTGTTACTTTCAACTTGCTACAACGCAACAAAGACATATTGTGATCGAACAACAGACCAAATTAGGCGTAATTGGATTAGATGGAACGCCGACGAGAGAAGCCTTTGTTACGCGACATAAACAAACGTTCTAGAATATAGAATCTGGAATGTAACTTGATATACACGACAAGGTTCTGGACCTCAATTATAGACATCTTGCGTAAGATACAACTCCAATATTGCGTAATGTTTACACAACTGCTGGTTTGTACGGAGAGTTTTCACCAACTCTGCCGAGTTAAAATATCTGCAACTGTGAACATTAGGCGCGAGGTTATGTGATAATTGCCCGTGTGGTAACATCCATTGCACATTCACGGAGATAATCATAAATGTTGTATTCTACCCTAACATGATCGGTTTTCTCACTACACACAACACACTGCAATAGCTCCGGTAACCCGACGGTGGGCGCGGGGTGATCTGACGATTGCCCGTGTGTTAACCCCCTTGGTTTTCCCATTCACGGGGATAAACATAGATATCCTATCCTATCATCAAATGCTAACTTATTCCACTCAGCACAAAAGGAAACATTTTGATCAAGATATGGAATTCTTTCAGGCAGATAGTCTATAAACATGAATATCCATTTAACTCACTTTTTTTCTTTGTTTTCTCGGATCCAATTTCCCTTTGCAACAAGTTCAACTTCGCTCCGTGAATCGAGACTGATGACGTCAGGTCGAAGGTGGAATTCGATGGCACCGACCGTGAAGGGAAGAAGGCGGCCGCTGGACCCATCAAGAAATGAGGGAGTTCGGCGAATTTCCACTGTCCGTGGGCCGACTTTGGACTGTGCTTTATTGTGGATAGTGGTAGAGGGTAGTATTGCGTGTGGATTGCTTCCAGTTTTCGTTGAGCGGCTGCTTTGCGCATGCGCAGTAGCCTCGCAAATGCCTTGATGTCGCCTGCAAAGTTCGTCCGATTAGCTCAACATTCCCGTACGACGGAGTCAATATAGTTGATCCAGGGTAAATTTTAAACCTTAACTTTGTATTGTTTTATTGTTAAATTTGCCCGAAATTTCGCAAGTCCAGTTGTTAGCCGAAGGTTAAAGAACGAAGCCAGTTGCCGGCTAGACGGATTAATGGGTTCTACTAAATCGAATAACGTGTCTATCATATACAACACACTGCAATAGCTCCATTAACCCGACGGTGGGCGCGAGGTGATCTGTCGATTGCCCGTGTGTTAATATCCTTGGTTTTCCCCATTCCACTGGGGATAAACATGAATCCTATTTTATCAATTCAGCTACACGACCTTTTACATTTTTTTGGTGTTGTTAAACGCTTGGGACCTGCGATGGCCTCATTTCTAGGTCGTTTTATTATTTTTTATAAAATTCTGTGTTTGATTCTTTCGCGTTGAACATTCGGCCACACGACCAAACAACCTTTAAGCAATTTTTACGGAGCTAGGTTTCGAACCCCTGATGGGCTGGTCACCAAGACCGTTATTTGTAAAGCATTGTTATATAAATCGGTCGAGTGATCCATTCGGCCACACAACCGGCCAAACATATTTTTTTAAACGTGTGGAACAGGTGATTGGCTCGTTACTAGGTCGTTTTATTATTTTTATAGAATTCTGTGTGTGGATCGGGCGAGCTATTCATTCGAATATACCGTACAACCATTGGGCATTTTTTACTGAGCCAAGATTTGAACCCATGATGGGCACGGCACTTGAACCGTTTTTGTATAAGAGTCGGTATATGTATCGGCCACGCTAACCATTCGGCCACACAACCGTACACCGATCGTCATTAATGTTGAAATTCTTTACCTGACAGAGTTTTCGCCTCCACTTGGCTCAGTGCTGCCACAAGCCGCTCGAAGGTGGCGCTAGAGCGCTCATCTTCCACCCAACATAGAAGTCCCAGCGTTTTCTGCCGCTGGAGGTCGCACCCACTAGACAGCGTCACCAAATGGAGCTTATCTGGGTTGATTCTCAGCGATCTCGCGACTCCAACCCATTCGATCTGTGACGTCACAATAAAATATCAATTATGACTTCTACGTCATGATTTTTGAGTCACAACAAAACAAAAGTATGGCCGGTTGATGGATTAGTCTTTTAACTAAAAGGTTGTGGGATCAAGTTGCGGACCTTTGGCGTTTTTTTTTGGGGGGGGGGGGCAAGGAAACTAAGCCGATGTCACCTGAAGCTAGTGAATTAATGGGTTCTACTAAATTAAAGTGACGTCTTAACCGCCTACAAAACACACTGCAATAGCTCCGGTAATCTAAACTGTAATCTTAAAGTAAGTAGATGTTTGCCTCAGGAATAATGCCCTTGCGTTTTCGCAAGATAGCCTAACGATTGCCCCTGCGTTAACGCTCCTTGCATTTTCCCGATTTCGGAAGAAAAAACATGAATTTCTTTGTCTGCCCCGGTGGTCTAGCGGTTAAGTGCGTCGCCTTTCAATCGAAAGGTTGCAGGTGCGAAACTGCCCGCTAGCTAGTCGGTTGTGTCTTTGGGCAAGGCACTTTACGGACATTGCCTGAAACCAGCGGATTAATGGGTTCTACCAAATTAAAGGAACGTGTGAATCATACACAACACACTGCAATAGCTCTGGTAACCCGACGGTGGGCGCGAGGTGATCTAACGATTGCCCGTGTGTTAGCCCCCTTGGTTTTCCATTCACAGGGATAAACATAAATATCCTATCATTTCCTTTAACGCTCCTTACATTTTCTCATTTTGGAGGAAAAAAACATGAATTTCTAATCACAAATACCTGAGATAATTCACTCGCAATCTCGGTAAAAACTTCCTCTAAAATTCCACACTGACTGAGTGGCAGGTCCTGGTTAGCGTTTGTGTAATCTGCATGGAACAGTGTGAGAATAATCATACACTAAAACCAACAAAAATCAAAATAGAAAAAAACATAAAGAGTTTTAGGGTTCAAATAATGTTTTGGGTTAGTTTATAACAGGTTTAATTAAATAGCATGTTTAACTTTTTCAACCTATACAAAAACTATATACAAATTAAAATAGAGCAAAATGTAATATGAAAAAATATAAAGAGTTTTAATTAATGTGCAATGAATGTTATATTTTAATTTATAAACGGTTTAATTAAACAGCATGTGTAAAAAGTTTAAAAACCTATACAAAAAAAAAACACTATTTATTAAGTTTTTTTCGCTCCTTTAATACATTAAAGAAGAATAGCATAATTATTTTAAGTCAAAGAGGCAGGATAAAACGGCAAGACGACAGTAAATACACATGACATGACAGAAAAAATATTATTTTCTTAAAAATGGATTGGGTTTAAATCAAATTGTTTGTCCATGCGGCAATTTCAAGTAGAAGTTGTTTAACTTTTTTGTTTGTTCGATTAACAAATATTTAAACAAACTTTGGATTGAGTTACTAAACACACTTTCAATTCTGTAGCGTTCTTGGTATTTGTACTTTTTATTTGTGTTACCAATTCAAGTTAAACCTACCAACCAGTAATTGGAAATAAACCTATAAATTTGAACTGTAATTCCCAGTCAAAATAATTATATTATTAATTATTTATTCATAAGGTGTAGCATATATTTGACATTTTGTGGTTGCGGTTGAAGTTAAATTTCAATAATTTCGATTCAAATCGTTGTGCCGAAGCGTTACTTAAATTGTATTGCTGTATTACGAAAGCTTTTTGTAACAAATAAACTTATAATTGCACCTACAGACATAAAAGGACGCAACACATAGAGATGTGAAATTTACAGCAAAATGTTTATAACTAATAGAATGGTACTCTTTCTTTTAAACTCTCGGCAAATCCTACAATTTTCCATTTTACATATACGCCATTCGTTTAAAACCAATTTTGAAAGAATGCAAATAAAAAAGTATAAAGGAACGTCAAATTCAATAGTTTATTTATATAAAGGTTAAAACTCAAATTTATGACTGGCACTTTTATCGGTTTGTTCCTACGTATTGTATTTGCACAATCTTCATTATGTTTAAATAATTTAAAGATAATACCACCATTAAATACCACAAATTAGATTATTAAGTGCTACCGTTTAATAATAAATTGTTTCAACACAAATTTGTTACGTTGAACTAATTTGAGCCAAATAATAAATTTAACTTTTGCGATTATTTACTTTGCAAGTATGCGTGTTTGCATAAGACGCGACCGAAAATATAGAAATAACCCGCAACCCACCAAACTATATAGTTGTCTGTCATTAAAGGTGTCAATATACTTCACAAAACAATAAAAAATCGGTTTAAACAACTTTGTTACAATAACTTTGCCACCTACCCATAAAAGGCCCACGGTGGGACGACAGCAACGTCATAATAGTCTTTATGAAGTTGTCAGCACTTTGATTGTTACATTCTAGAATCAACTATCCATCCAATATTTTGTGTAATCTAGAACATTGAAATGTCATAACTAAAGCACTTGATGTAACGAATTTAAAAAGAGACCAAATCTTTTAAGATTTTAAATATTTCCCTTTCTATCAAGACACTAATATAATTGTCGGTGCTAGCACTAATTACTGATTCAAACGTATCAACACTTTTACATGAGTAAGCAATGTCTGTCTAATATTAATCGTGAAACACTTTCCAATCATTATCCACATATCAATTCAATGTGGACCTTACACTTTATCAGTATATCCAGCTTTATATGCCAGCTGCTCAATAAAACGCTGTTATTCCAAACTAATCTGCCGATTGACTATCCAATTGTAAACGCCGTTTACAGGTGGCCGATAATCTAGTACATCTCCACAGGTTTCTCGCTTATTACAACGCTGAGGCGCGCGATGTATTGTCCCAGTATCGAGTTCCAGTATGTGACAAGCGACTGATAATTCGCGAACAATGCTCACTGTTGATGCTTTATGAGGTCACACTGCTGCGAGCGCGTTTGGTTTCTAAAAAATTATTACACTCGAAAAAGGCCATTATTACACAACAAAGGGGAAGTTTTTAAACAAAGAGCATGCAGCTAAAAATGATATATTTTGTGACGTACCAATATATGGTTGAACAATTTTCACGAAGATTTTTTAACACCAGAAACTAAATTTTAAGGAAAAAATACTTCAAACTAAAAATGTCTGATGCCTTTTGGAAACTGACGCAAAAATAAGGTGCTGTTTCCCCGGTTAGTGTGGTAGCCTAGGTAGTCATCACTAGATTACCGCGTGTACGAAGTCTGTAGTAGTCCGACAAAAGCTTGGTGGCGTAAGCGCGCCTCGACTCTCAGCCGAAGAGTCTGCATGAGCTCCGGTAACCCGACGGTTGGCGCGAGGTGATCTGACGATTGCCTGTGTGTTAACGCCCTCCGAAAATTGCTCATCTGAGGGAAAATATATTTGGGTCATTCCTAATGGAACGGTCGTGTGGCCGAATGGTTAACGCGACAGAGTCATATACCGACTCTTTTACAAAAAAGGGTCCTAGTGACGAGCCCAACATGGGTTCGAAACTAACCCCGGTAAACAGATCTCCTCGCGACCCACCGTCGGGTTACACGGAGTATATTGCAGTGTGTTGTGCATGATTAAGACGTTCCAATTGATTATGAACCCATTAATCCACTGCCCTCGTGTCAGGTATAACTGCTCCGCCTAAGGAAACAAAAGACTATCTAGCATTTAGTTTCGAACCTACAACTCTTCGGAATGAAAGGCGACGTTCTAACTTACCAAGCTATTCGACCGGACAATTATAATTAATGCGATTAAACATTGAACTGTTCCAGCAAAACCAATATCCTCTGGGTTAAGGTAACGTAACTGAGTTCCGAAGGTCATATCCGACCACTACGATAAGGTCCTTGGTCAATGCACTTAACGGACATTGCCTGAACCCAGTGAAATGATGGGTTCTACCAAATTAAAAGAACGTCTCAAACATACACAACACACTGTGATAGCTCCAGTAACCCGACGGTGGGCGCGAGGTGATCTGACGATTGCCCGTGTGTTAACTCCCTTGGTTTTCCCATTCACGGGGATAAAAATGAATATCCTATCCTATCCTAATTCCATCTATTGGTAAATGGATATTTTTTAAGATAATTTACAACTT
>CH000040.1:658556-676462 GCA_000149265.1 Ciona savignyi | reverse complement strand
AAGATTACAAAAGGATTGAAAACTCTTTGTGTAATGGATAAATTTGCACAGTTATGACCAGACTGGTGTTGGGTTCGATTTTCACCCTTTACCACTATTTCGGCAGTTGTAATATTGGAAAAAGATTTATTTGTAATTCCCTTTATTCAGTGGATTTAAATGTCCAAAAAATAATAATACATGTATCGAACACATGACAATGGTAACATCAAACACATGGCAACTGTGGGCATGGGGGTAATTAGACAACTCATTTGACAAAGCCTTACCCTTTTTCCAATGTGGTAATATTTTGACATAAAATGTTTTAAACCTAATCACCCCTTTATTACCACCCCCAATCCCCCCTCCCCTAAAGAACCATATCTCACCCCCAAAATTAATAATAAAGTGCTTTAAGCCTCATCACACCTATATTACCCCCCTTCTTGAATAACCCAATCACACCCATATCATCAACAATTATCTGCAGGTGAAATCGAGCAACAAAACCAGGAACAGAACGAAATCGACCGATCGGTGCGAAACATGCAAAACGCGATGACCAAACTCAACACTCTGCTGAACAAGGAGAAAGGAGTTCAGGAATCTCTTGAGCAAGGAAACATTCTCACTGAGAATGAGTTTATTCAAGAGCTGAAGGTAATTAGAACAGGATATTCATGTTTATCCACGGGAATGGGAAAACCAATCGTCGTATCATGAACTATTGCAGACTGTTATGTATGATTGGTCCACTGTCCTCTAAGTGTCTTGCCCTGAAGGTAAATAGGTCGCCTTTTAGCCGATAGGTTGCAGGTTCGAAACTGGTCGCCAGCTAGTCGGTTGTGTCCTTGGGCAAGGCACTTATCGGACATTGTCTGAACCCAACAGATTAATGGGTTCTACCAAATTAAAGGAACATGTGAATCATAAACAACTCACTCCAATAGCTCCGGTAACCCAATGGTGGGCGCGAGGTGATCTGACGATTGTCCGTGTGTTAACCCCCTCAGTTTTCCAATTCACTGGGATAAACATAAATATTCTGTCCTAAAATTAAAATTGTACTTTATGTTATTTGATACATCATTATCCACCTGCTCTGCATATACCAGGTCTTACGTTCGTTGTTTAGTATGACGCCATATATTAGTCTTATATTCGCCACTTTAACTTAGAAAGTGCTGATTTGCAAAGGGTCCTGTTTAAGCATATAGTACAATTTAGCGCCTTGTGCCTTTGGGCAAGGCACTTCACTGGGAAAAACATGAATATCCTATCCCAATCCTATGCCTGAGCTCTTGCATTTCTCAGTAAACTAACAATATTTGTTTTAGTAGTAAAATTGTACTGTTTTATTATTAGTATGATGTTTCTAGCATGATTTATGTTAAACTTCATGCTAACTGGTTAGGTTAGGCCCCCTGGTGTTAAGCCACGATTGGGGAAGATATTAACCCAACAATGATATTTAGGAAGCTGAACTGGCGTCGATACAAATGCAAACCAAGCTGGAAGGACTGCAGGAGGAAAAGGAAAGGCTTCTCAACAGTTTGATTGAGGCTGAGTAAGTTGATATGGGAGGATAGAGGTTATTCATGTTTATACCCGTGAATGGGAAAACTAGGGGGTTAACACTTGAGCAATCGTCAGATTAACTTGCGCCCACTGTCAGGTTACCAAAGCTATTGTAGTGTGTTATGTATGATACAAACGTTCCTTCAATTTGGTAGAACCCATTAATTGGCCGTTCATTCAGACATTCAGGCAATGTCCGTTAAGTGCCTTGCCCAAGGACACAACCGACTAGCTAGCGATCAGTTCCGAACATGTAACCCTTCGGCTGAAAGACGATGCACTTAACCACAAGACTAAATCAGTCAAACTGAGAAAGGGGGTTGAGGGATTGATAACAACGACTCCACAGACGGCAGATCATGCTGTGGGAGAAGAAGACGCAGCTGGCCAAGGAGACGAGATCAGCTGTCGATTCGGAGGTCGGGCAGGGAGAGATGAGGGCCATGAAGGCTGAGATCCATCGGATGCAGGTGATGTTTTGTGGACTTTTACCAGCTTTCGAACCTGTGATTGTGGCGGTATAACACGCACACATATATATATCTTTGTATAAATATAGTTTGTTGCGATGTAGCGAACACGCGCTATGCAGTTCAGGGACTGTATTGCCTGAACGAAAGAGAGCCGTTAAGGACGAGACTTAAACTTATATGGAAAGAGTAAATCACTCATGCATACAACTGTAGTGGCGTATTAACTCTATAGTGATGGTCTTTTTATTAGGGAGATTTTTTATATAGAAACATGCTGAGCTCGTTGGAAAATTTTTATATTTAAAGTTGGAAAAATGGTCGCGCAAACCATTCATTTTTTTTTCACCTGCTAGAAAGTTCGTTTATGACAATATAATGACAAACATACAAAATAACTACAGTCAAAAATTGGACGTCGGAATAAAAATATTCTTTAAAAATAATTACTTCTGTACAACTGAGTAAATTGCATAGTGAAAAGAGGGTAATAATTGATTTTTGACCCCACGTGAAAAGGGGGATTAATTTTTGACTGTAGCAAACACACAACTTTAAAAAGAGTTTATGACGATATAATGACAAACACACAATTTTAAAAGATTATGATGAAATAATGACAAATACAACTACAAAGAGATTATAAACACACAAGACACAAAACACACAACTGCAAAGATATGATGACGGCGCTGTAATAACCATGGAAATCCACCACCGCACAGGTAAGATACACGCAATTGATGAAACAACAGGACCAGATGATGAGGGAAATGGAACAAGTTGTCTCCCGTCGGGAAACAATCGTCACAAGGGGGGAGGCTCAGTCCAAGATCGACAGGAAAACTCCGACAAAAGGAACTTTCCAGAAAAAACTTCTGGAAATCAAAAAACGAACGAAACAAACTCAAAAGGTAAGTGGGGCATTATAGGATAATTATGTTAATCTTGTGGATGGGAAATCGCAAGGTGCGTTAAAACAGGGATAATCATCAGATTACCTTGCGCCAACAAATGGTTTACTAAAGCAATTGCAGCGGGTTGTGTATGATTCACATATTCCTTCAATTTAGTAGAACTCAATGATCAGCTGGGTTCAGGCAATGCCCGTTAAGTGCCTTGCCCGAGGACACAACCGGCTAGCTAGTGACCAGTTTCAAAGCTGCAATCTTTCAGTTAAGAGGAGTCGCACTAAACCACTATCCTAGTTTATTGCCCATACATAAAATACCAGCATTGAAAAGAAGATAAAATGATAAAGTTTATCTTAAAACTGAGCCTCCTCAGTCCTTATTCAAATAGAATTAAAGAGGTTGTAACATTAAACCCAGGATGCCGCGACGTGTGACGGTGACATCCGACAACTCCGGGAGAACCAGGCAGAGGTTGGGAGGAGTTTGGAAGAGAAACAGATCACGGTGCAACAACTTCAGGGGATGGTGGATACACTGGAAGGAGATATGGAGCACTTGGCCGAGATTAAACAACGAGTTTGTTATTTCTATGTTTTTAAAAATTTGTTATTTCTGTGTTTTTAATATAAAGTCCTTAAAACAATAGAAACTACAAAAACCGTCAAAATGAGGGTCCTTAGAACACTTTAATTATAAAATTTAAAATATTTAGGATAAATATATTCAGACGATGCTACAATACATAACAATCGTGCAAATTAGTTTTTACTTCGATTTTTTTGTCTCTTCAAATCTCAGCAGTTAAAACTAGGACTGTAAAAATGCCTTTAACCATTTAAGTACTTTGTACTGTAAAAGTATGTACGTAATCTACCCACTACCCAATATTAGACTACACTGTTTTACTTGGTAGCATTGGGTCCAAAACTATCATCCCTAACCGTTCAGAAAAAAATAATTGGTAGATGTGGAATATCAATCCTAGTTCAACCTTTTTACCGCTAGGGTTTCGAAACTGTGTTGTTCTCGGCACAAAGTCCGTTTTTATATTCGATTCTGTATATGTATCGGTCCTGTTAACCATTCGGCCACAGAAACGTTAGTTTTAACTTATAACACAAAACTCATGTCGACTTTACGCGACCTAAAGTAATTAAGTTTATTTCTTTGCTCCTTCGTTACATTAAAGAAAAATGGCATAATTAATCAAAGTTAGGGAGACAGGATAAAACGGCAAAACTACAGTAGTTAAAACACGTCAGTGAGTAGACACACTACAAGTTAGGAAAAAAAATGACGTGGACGTTAAACCTTACATTAGTAAAAATAAATTACAATTAATAATAAATTTCAACTAATAATAAATAATAACTTTTTGGATTCAATTTCCTATAGAATCTAAACGAACTGGTGGCCAAGCAGACCAAGGTGAAACATCTTCAGTCACTGAAAAATGGAAAATACACTCAGTTGTGTAAGACAGAGGATGCGCTTAATAATGAGGTATTTTGCATTTGTATGGGATAGAAAATTCGTGTTTATCCCTGTAAATGGGAAAACAAAGGGGGTTAACACACGGACATTCGTCAGATCACCTCGCGCCCATCGTCAGGTTAACGGAGCTATTGCAGTGTGTTGTGTATGATAGACACGTTCCTTCAATTTAGTAGAACCCATTAATCCACTGGGTTCAGGCAATTTTGTGTTTTTCGTATAACTAATCTTGTAAGCGATAATTTATTTTTAGTTTTGACTTAAATTTGCTGGCAAACAGTGGAAAAAATTGGGGAATCATGGTAAGAAACATTCAATCCAGCTTATGTAGCAATTTATATAGGAAAACATAGGGAAAGTTGCTAAAGAACAGTCATTAGGTCACCTCACACCGGCTGTTTGTTTCCTGGAGCTATTGCAGTGTGTTGTGTATGATTAAGTTGTTTCTTAAGTTTTTAGAACCACTATTTTACTGCGTCTAGACGACAGTGGGCGCGAGGTATTCTGACGATTGCCTCTGTGTTAACTCCCTTGGTTTTCCCATTCACGGGAATAAACATGAATATCCTATCCTATCCTCCTGAACCAACTGGACATGCATTCAGTAACCCTTCATACATACATTACTAACCCTAACTTAATTCCTTCCGTACAGTTGCAAAAACAGGACGATCGTATGAACCACATGGTGAACATACTGGATCGAATAAGCCAGGAATACCCGCATACTCAGCAAGCTGTACGACGTGTCTTGGTCATACACGGTCCTGAACAGATGGTTTACGACGAATGAGTTATCGCTGGCGCCATGTTTTTGTGGATGTGTGAATACACTGTGTAGAATAATATCTTTCCCACAACAGATTTAACCAGGATTTTAAAACTTATTTAACAACCATCTTGCGTTTTTCTATTTGGAAATTCAAGTTTTGTATGGGATTGAAGGTTTATTTGTCTCCGACAAATGTTAAGATTACTGGATAACTTGAAGTAAAATATTTAGAAGTATGTTGTCGCACACAGTGTAATCACACTCTGCTATTACTTTATTGTGTTAAATAAAAGAAAAACCAAAACAATAATGACGCCCTAATTCCAAAGTTTAGTTTTACCAGCTCGACACTGAGTATAGAATATTCATGTTTATCCCCGTGAATGGGAAAAGCGAGGGGTGTTATCGCATGGGTAATTATGAGATTACCTTACGCCCACTATTGGATTACCAGAGCTATTGCAGTACATTGTGTGTGATGATGTTTCTTTGGTTTGGTAGAACTCATTGATTCACTGGCTTTAGGCGTTGTCCTTTAAGGGCCTTGCCCAAGGACACAAACTATTAAGCGGCCACCAGTTTCGAAACTGTAAATCTTTGTTTGAAAGCAGATGTAATAATCCACCAAGCTAATCGGTCAGAGCATAAGGTGCTTTACACTGCATTTGTTTGTACGCACAGCTCAGTGATCAGGCAAAGTCCTTTATGTGCCTTGCCCAAGGACACGACCTACGGACTAGCTAGCGACCAGTTTCGAATCTGCAACCTTTCGGTTGTAAGGTGTCGCACTAAACCACCAGATTATAAGGTCGGCAATTGAATACTTGCAATGGTAAACGTATTGGAAACGGCAACGAAAAAATGCTCTAGATCGAAACGCTGAAGAGTTACAGGATGCAAGTCCAGCCCGTTAGTCTAGCGCAGGAGTCGGCAACCTTTTCATATTCGCGGGCCAAAACGAAACTCAACATGATCTCGGCAACTCCATAGCTCTCCGGCCCTTTAGTCTAACGGTTAAGTGCGTCGTCTTTCAATCGAAAGGTTGCAGCTGCGAAACTGGTCGCTATAGCTAGTCGGCTATGTCCTTGGGCAAGGCACTTTACGGACATTGCCTGAACCAAGCAGATTAATGGGTTCCACCAAATTAAAGGAACGTGTCTATCATATACAACACACTGTAATAGCTAGACTCTAGCGGTTAAGTGCGTCGCCTTTTAATCGAAAGGTTGCATGTGCGAAACTGGTCGCTGGCAAGCAAACCTTTCCCGGGATTTTAATTTCATTGCAAATATTTGCCATCATTTCTGTGGCAACTGCAACAAGTTAACGGTAGGTTAGAAGTATATAAAATTAAAAATCACTCGCGTTCCACAATGGGCGAAACTCGTGTAAAGTAAATGGAATTGGTTTCATTTATGCACTGTGATTTGAACTTGAATTATAATAATGACACTTACGAGTTTAAAATAAAACATCGGCGCTTAGATTTTATTTAGAATCAGAATTTTGTGATGGTTTTTACATTCGTTGCCGATTTTTTAAATTGTATTTAGTTTAGTTTAGTTTTAGTTTATTCATTTTTGCCCCAGTTTTTAAAAATGGCAAACGAATATAATCACGATACAGGAACGTGAAAAGACGGCAAAACGAACATTCATTAAAACACGTCAGTAAAAAAGGATATAAATTAATGAATATAGCGGACGCGGCCGCCAAACCTAGGTAAATAAACAAGTTTATGCAATGAAAATTTAATTAAGACCAAACGATTTTGAGCCCTGAAGAAAAGTGTGCGGTAAAGCGCGATCAGTACTGTGGGGGAGCCGGCTTTAGGAGAAGGAGTGGCCCGAAAGCGTGGACCAGTGTTCGTATGTGATATTGAATAAACGTAACCTCTTGGTTAAGTTTTATGAAGTTGTCAAAAATACATTTTTCTTTTATTTTCCATACCACCTTAACCCGGTGTTAAATACGCCACTAGGGCAATGGCCCTATGCCACCCCTAAATACGCTACTGTGTATATAGGCCTACCGCTTATGTTAACAAAACGAGGGGGAACAAACTAATAAATAACAGTACGTTCGTGTGGCCGAATGGTTAACGCCACCAATACATATACCGACTCTTATACAAAAAAAACGGTCCTAAAAACCTAAAAAAACTAATAAATTACAAAGCTATTGCATCGGATATCCTGAGATGTACTTTTGGCTAAATGACGAAAAGCCAAAAACACCTGATCCTACGACAGCAAACCGCGACCAAGACAAATAAATTAAAAGCAGTAGTAGTATAAACTTAATCATATTTAGCACTGGAAGCGTTGAAAATATAAACGAAATCGAAAGGAAACACAGAAATATTATAAAAAACGAAAATTTCAGCGTGACGTCACTTGTTTTTGTGTTTGCCGAAATTTAGGAATTTTAAAGTTCTGGTGGAATTTGAAGCACAATTTTTGCTTGGAGCGCTTGGATCACTTGGATCGCTTACTATACTTAGTAATTACAAAAGCCATGATATTAATGTTAGGGTTGGGGTTAAAGTTAGTTCTGGGGTTGAGATTAGTGTTTGGGACAGGGTTAGAATTACTTTCCATAGCAATCTAAGTGATCCAAGCGATCCAAGCGGTCCTGTAGTATTTAGAGGCACCCTAATTTTTCACCTTACAACAGCGCAAATGCAGTAAAAATTGTAAATCTAAATATCTCAATAAGATTGTATTCAGGTCGTTGGGGGTAGGGCTTTGCTGAGGAGGTTCATTAACTAGTCTAGTCTGGAAAGTTTTCGACAAGATCTTGCGAGTGCACATGTATCAAACAATTAACTTAAATGCAAATGGTTTGCCAACCGTACTTAATACGCAAGAAATAAAAAGTGAAGTTAAATTATGTAAGAAAGCAATTAACCCACTAGAGCAATATAGAAAAAGCCAAGAGATTGTCTAGAATAAAAAGAGTCTAATACAATAAACAAAGAAATACTAATGATCTTGCTATGATTATGCACTTAATAAGTAAGTCTGGATAGCATGTTAAGATTTTATTTGGTCAGCATGATAATTTTTGTAATAGTAACAATCACCATTTTTATAATAAATAAACAAAGAAAAAAAAACACAGTGTCACAATATCATTATAGAAAAGAAAAAATAATTAATGCTGGCCAGGGTGACAGTGAAAAGACTGCTGAGTCATCGAGTCACTGCCACCCTGTCATATGCCCGTATGGAAAGTACGTCAATTTTCGCCGAGATCTCGAGTGTGCATACGCCAAATATTTAAGTGTGCAGTGTGCAAACGTCCAAGAATGCACACAATCTTCTTTTCATAACTGTTTTACCAAAATCTTAAAAACATATTATTCTATCCTCAATCTTTTATGTCCGTCAGCTTGAGTTAACATATCTATCTACATAACTAAAAATGTACGGAAAGTAAATTACCCGAGGTCCAGAGGTAGGTTTACAAGTTTATTGGAAATTATATGATGTTTATACTGCCAGCTCGCGCCAAATTACCCAAGTGTGCAAAGACGCAGGGAAAAAAAACTCGAGTGTGCAGCTGCCGTACTTTCCATACTGGGTCATATGCACAATACAACAAAAATGCTTGTTAAACCTTAAAAACGCCATTACATATTGAATGTTTTAATGGTACATACACAAAATCTTGTTGAAAAACTGCCACACACTTTAATAACCCAATTTCTAATCTGCTAATCTATTTTATAATTTTGTTAGGCAATATATATGTCCGGTATATAGATACAATGTAGGCTGACGATAACCATGTCATTAAATTTGAGTCTGTTCCGTTGCTCAGTTTGCAAACGAGCGTTCTTTGACAGCAAAAGACGTGACGACCACATTCTGGCAAGTCATGGTGCTACCTCCTTAAAAGTTACGCAAACAGAATCATCCCGGGAACATAAACATCTTCATGAACAATTATCCTTCGAAACTGCTACTGACACCAACGCGGTGCGGAACTGTGAATTCACTGAAAACAGCATCAAAGACACACCGCCCAGTACTGTAAAACGATTAAGGTTGAGCAGTCACGGTACAGATAAGAAAAATGTCACAAACGCTCGGCATTATACAAAACGAAGGCTAAGTTGTCAATTCCAGTATTTGGTGAAACATCTCGACTGTCTTTGGCCTCCAACCGAACAGAATGTGAAACTTCAATCGCTAAAAAGATTTCGTCGATTGAGATGGCTTATTTCTAAAATGCCAGGTATTTTGTGTAAAATATTCTCACTTTATGTTCTTATAATATTGTTTGTTTGATCTGGAAAAAATGTTGTATGCATATACAAAAAAAAGAAATTCACACCGGACTTTGAAAAAATTAACAAAAATAAAAATCTTAAAAGTTGTCACACAATATTTTTAAGAACTGCCATGTTTTATATAAACATCAAAAATGATTTAATCTTTTTACATAAAAACGTAAATTTTTATTTTCATCAATCGGTAACTTGGCAGTCTATTAACGAAGCTAATAGCCTTTGATCATATTGGTCGTTTGTTACATACTATAATACCTAACTTATAATGCACATTGATACAAAATGGGAATGAACTATCATGCCAATTATTGGGTCTTCAACAGAAGTTAAGAAGTTAAGAAAATTATTACACTAAGCCTTGAAGAAAAGTGTGCGGTAAATAGCATCAACTTAAAATGAACATGACTTAAAAAGATGGTGGTTATAAAAAACAACAAAAGTTAAATAGGCCAGAGTACTATAAAACTCTTCATACTGAAACACTACCTTTGTGTTTAATTGTTTAGTCCAAAAGGAACATACACTAATGTCTGTGGAAATAATATCACAAAATAAGTTTGTGGTTTGGTTAAAATTTTTGGACCAACTAATTGAGTTCACCACAAAAACGAAGTTTGAATTTTAATGCTTTAGTACAGGGATGTCCAACCTGCGGCCCGCGGGCCGCAGTGCGGCCCACCTGAGATTTTTGTGCGGCCCGCTAGTCATTTTGACTCAAAGTAGTATTTTGAACTTTAAATCTTAGCCTAAATAAAATGTATCAGTCTGCTTTTAGGGGCGCATTAAGAATCAAAATTGCAGAAAGAAACATATTGACGACAAACACTTATCCCATTGACTTTGTATTGTAGGAATAAGTTTTTGTTTCTTTCTATGCGTGTGTTATTTGTTCCTATTTTCAAAAAGTGAAATTAATGGCTTTTAATTGTTTCTTTATGTACCCATTCAGGGTTGGAATTAAGGGATCGCGAATCGCTATTCGCGAACCGTTTTCTAAAGTTCGCGAATTACAAAATTTAACAAAATCGGGAAAATAAAAATTACCGGTACTGATTTCGCGCTGTTTAAATTATAAATCCTCAACACGTTAATATAACACCGTTTGCCTTTAACATAGCATTATTTATTTACCTTTACTTTGCATTATTGGCGTATAATAAGCATTTCTATCACAACGCAACAATAGCCATTATGCGTTCATATACCTCGATTCCCTTATTTATGATTGGCGAGATGCGACACAGCCCTTCTGAATTTACGTTTATTGTAATTTATCATACTACTAATAAACGGTACTGTCTGCTTTATGTAATAAAAATCTTTCTGGTCGTTTAAGGCAATTTATCATAACTAAACATTTTTTGAGCGCTTACGCGCGAAAACTATTTTCTCCTTACCAACACATTTCGCAAATCCTTTTAAAACCATTCGAACCCTGCCATTTTTATTAAAATTTAATAGGTTCTGCGGCCCATTGAATTATTTCAAGTGACAATGCGGCCCATTACAATAAAAGGTTGGACATCCCTGCTTTAGTACTTTACATATATTTGTATTACATGCGAGTTTTCTTATACCGTTAATCTAATTAAAGGGTGTTGAATAGAAACTCTACTAAAAAATGGTATTGTTTAACGATTATTTTCTAAAACTTTACTAATATTCTCTAATACTTAACAGATATTGTCCAAAACTTAACAAATATTGACCAAAACTTAACAAATATTGTCTAAAACTTTTAAATATCTTAAAAAAAGCCTTAAAATATCTTCAGATATGTTTCAGTCGATATCCCTATTATCTTAAGAATCCAGTATTTTGATAGCAAAAAAGGTCGTTTCCCACCCTAAACATATGAACCTTTTTTGCTGTTTATCATCTGCACTGGTTTGTATTTGCAGGTCATAATTACTCGCACGAAACACACGCTCATGTAAAAGTGGTCGACGTTTTGAATGAAGAGTTTGATAACAGAAACCAATTGGATGATCACAGGGTAAAGAATATTCAAGGCAAAACTGGGCTCTCCCAGCTGTATATTAAAGCGTGGTTTAAGTGGAAAAGAAACCTGGAATTAAGAACTGGACCTAAAAAGGTAAATGTTTTTCTGTATAAAATGTTTTCTGTATTCGATAAACAAGAATATTGGTTGTTTTTGCGCTTGCTATTTGATCGAGTAGTTATAAGATGGATAAAGCTTAAGGGAGAAAATGAGACAAGTTAATAGGTAAATTACATAATAAAAGAAAAGTGGTCGTTAGGGTTAGTACATGCTTGTCTAAGTTAAGATTAGTGTTACAGTTCAAATTGTTTTTTCAGGCAGTATATTTTCTTGCACTTTCAATAATACCTTTTTAGCATATTTAGTCTAGAACTGTGCAACCAGTGTGCCATGGCACATTAGTGTGTCGCTAGAAAATGCTAGGAATGCCGCAGGAAAATAATAATATTGTTTTAAAAGTTTTTACCAAATAAAAATAATTTTAGTTTTTGCAAATTTAATGATAAGGTTTATTAGACATTTTGCAAATATAATATCAGGTGTTTAAAGCTTGTCATAAAACCTCCCATTGTACAGTTTTGACTGCAATGTATCATCAATTTTAATAAGTTTTTAAAGGTGAGTGATCAAAGGTTGCTGAGCACTAATCTAGAATAAACTGGTTTTATACAAAAACAGGTGCTCCAAGAAACTTTTTATTCGTGCCAATACCCGTCAAAAGAAAAGACGAAAATGATCGCCACCGTGATCGGGTCGACGCCAAATAAAGTTGAGTCATGGTTCTTGTTATCACGAGTCGTGTCAGACATACTTGATCCAAGCGAAAACGACACGAAAGAATTGGTAAGAAATAGGAGTCTATTGTTATTACGTTTACCAGAATGAAACAATTGTGTAAAAGTAAAGATAATAATGAATAAACACAGTAATGAATACCAACTGTGGGCATATATAATTATGAAATTAATGCGCTATAACACGTTACATAATGAATTTAGCTTTTTTGTTTGTATCCTGCAGTTAACTATTATGCAGCTATTTTCCAATATTCAGGATGTGGTAAGAGTATATCATGAATGGTCTGCGTTTATTGCGTTATATAATAATATAACCCGTTCCGTTCAAGTTACTAGGGCGAAATACTCCGTCCCGCTTATGTTAGTGACAAAAATACTTTGTCCGAGGTAAGAGTTTATTATGACAAAATAATACTTTGTTGTTGCTCAAGATATAGGTGCCTTATTCTGTTATAACCTGTTCCGTTTTTTCTGTTATAACCTGTTTTTGTGTTTAAGTTATGGACACTACTCTGTCCCACTTATGTTAGTGACAAAAATACTTTGTCCTGCTGATGATATAAAGTGTTGTCCCACAGATTAGTACAAAAATATTCCTGTTTACAAGTCCCTGCTGGCCCGCAGATTAGTTAAGCCCCCAATATTCCTGCCCACAGGTCCCTGCTGGCCCGCAAATTAGTTAAGCCCCCAATATTCCTGCCCACAGGTCCTCCGAAGGCTCTTTAATCTTAGATCTACGGAAGGTTTACAAAACTCGGATGTAAAAGTTGCGTCGTATCTTCTTGACATGAAGTGGGATGTGGTGATGAAGATATTCCAGATCTGGTGTCAACGCTTCGGAGCTGAGAACCGGATGGACCCTGCGTCCTATGAACCCAATGACCTCATTACCGCGGGCGAGGGTGAAAACTTGGATGGGGAAAGCACCTGTGTAAGGTTGCCGAGTGTTTTGCTCACTACGAACTCCATCTCTGCACTCGGTGGCAGCAAACCGATAGCTGCTGATGATTCGAATGAAAATATTGCTGGAAATACAAACAACATCACTCCAAGTACCCGGGATTCCCCTAACACGAGCAAAGTGGGTGAAAGGGCCCCAACATCTTCAGTTTCAATCTCAGATCGATTCGTTAAAATTGAGGTAGGTTGTCTGAAGGGTAAGGTGGCTGCCACCATCAGGGCCAAAAATCCGCACAAGTAACGCTTTTGTGACGCACATCATGCCAGTAAGAATTTACTCTTGCAAAGAAAAAACTAAAACTGTTTACCGCAACCGTTTTGTATTCAACTGCTGTATAGGGAAATAAAAAACAAATCCTGTTACTTGTATGAAAGAATTACTTGCGCCACTCGCATAAGTTTACACACGCAAGTGAATTCTTACTTGCCCGAAAATTTGATGGATTTTTGGCCCTGCATTTTAATTTTATGCAATGCTATAAAAAGACGGTAGAACCATTGCATTAATTTGCACAAAAATAGTTTTTTTAGGGAATTCTATTTTTATAACTTTGTAAACAAAATAACTATTTGCCCCCTTTTCAGCACCTATATATATCATTGCAGTTTTGATACAGCACACATGTAGTAAAGATAAGACGATTTTTTTAGAATGTTACTGACTTAAAAATATTTGGATATTGTAAACAACAGTCAAATATGTGTTAAACCATAAATTACAATAAAAATGGTATAAAAATTGACCCCACCAAAGCTGGTAATAATAACAATATTATATCAAGCATAATGGTTTGGTTTTTGTAATTCGAATTTATTTGATACTTGTCGGTTGTAATTTCTTTGGTAAATTGTTGTCTCCCTAATTTGTAATTCCACATTTTATATTATTTTTTAAACTTCATAGTAGGAAAGATAAATAATTAATATTCTTACTTAAAAAGGTCATTAACAATAATATGTATTTAACAGACTGAGGAGAACAACAGTTTATTGTCACAAGGTGAGCATATTAAGTGTAAAACATATTTCTGGCGTTTTTGGTTCAATTTTTCATACTGTTAATACTGTGTGTATGTTCACAGTAAATTGCATTTATGATTGAGTATCTAAATATTTTAAGGGCTGTAAAAGTACTAACACAGGGTGTCAAACTCATGGGTTTTCGACGGCCATATTGCGTTTTTTGGAAATTGTGCCAAGGGTCGCATGCAATTAGTAGTTGTAAATAAAATAATTTAATTTAAACAGGAGAAGAGTTTCACCATTGTTTAGAATAGAATATTCATGTTTATCCTCGTGAATGGGAAAACCAAGGGGGTTACCACACGGGCAATCATCGCGCCTACTGCCGGGTTACCAGAGCTATTGCAGTGTGTTGTATATGATAGACACACTCCTTTACATTGGTAGAACCCATTAATCCGCTGGGTTCAGGGAATGTCCGCAAAGTGCCTTGCCCAAGGACACAACCGACTAGCTAGCGACCAGTTTCGTACCTACAACCTTTCATTTGAAAGGCGATGCACTTAACCGCCAGACTAACCGGCCGGACATTTCCGTTTATAACATGTGACTTTTGCTGAACAAACTTTCTGTATGTTCGCTGTTTAAAAATGTATCACATTTTGATTAAAACCTTACAAAAAATACTACAATATTATTGAGCTTTTAATGGTCGCATTGAATGGTTCTAAGTGAGTTTGACACATCTGTGCCAGAGTAAGATGAATATATATGGGGGGGGGGGGAAGTTTCTGAGTAAAAATTCATGAATTCCAACTTAAATACAAAACTAGTTTAAATTATAGTTCAGCGCTACCTGATTACTATTATCCCTTTAAGTGGTTTAGTGATGAGTAAAAAGTAGTAACTTCAAATTTTAAACTCGACGCCATTGGGGTGGGTTAGAAACCAGTTCTAATATCATATTCTGGTTGTTTCATATTTCAGCTTTTAGTAGTTCCCTTCATTAAATTTGCAATTTCACTCACTCAAACTCCCATTGATTAGCACATGGTCATTTGACATTGAGCTGTGCATATACCCAAATTTTGACAATACTTGACTGATCAGAAGAAAAAAAAACAGTTAAACAAATCCCATCAATGTCTCTGTCAATTCAAAATTATGATTAACTAAAATTTCAAAAATTTAAAATGGAACCACTACCACCATGTTTATTCATTAAATTGAGTAATTGTGTGACTATTTTGGCTTAATTTATGATTTTTTTTTCGAAACACAAAATTTAAAAGATTTATTTGTAAGTACGTGGGCACTACTTCTGCCTGTTAAAGCATGCTTATTTTCTTTAAAATAATGCAGTTCCTGAATGCTTGATTTTAAAATAAAAATACCCTTAAAGTGGCGTTACGCAATGAAATTTCTCTGGTTTAAAATGCTAAATTTAATTCAATTTGAACAATATTCTAAAACTAAAAGTCTTTATCTAATAATGAATCTGTAAAAAAAAGCATGTAAAGTACAATGGAAAATGTAGTTGTACTGCTATTATTTGAATATATGTGTAATATAGAATATATAGTTTGGCATATATATTATAGAACAGTGTTTCTAAAAATGGTGAGCCGCAAGGGTTAGCTAGGTGTGCCACACTTGCATTTCGTAAATTTATGAAAAATTTAGAAAGTGCATAGATTATAAACTACTAAATAGTTAGTGTCTAGTTCGTTCTTTTCCATTGTAACGTTTTGAGTATTTAGCATATTGTTTTGACTTCCCATGCAAAGTGCGCCCATTCGCGTTTGTAATTGGTCTTGGGTACGCCACGAGGTCAAAAAGATTGAGAACCACTGATGTATAGAATATTCATGTTTATCCCTGTGAATGGAAAAACCAAGGGAGTTATCCCACGGTCAATCGTAAGATCACCTCGCGCCCATCGTCGGTCAATAATTGGATTATATCATTATTTGATCAACCATCTGTGTCTATAACTTTTCTTTGAAAACTACATAACACAGATAGTAATTGTCACGTTAGGTTAACATAAATGTGTGCACAATGTAAACAGCGCTGCAATTTTTCCCCCAAACTTTCTACAAATGTCAATTTTAAGTCAATTCCTCACTCAACACCATTCTACCTGACGGAGAACTCAAAAAATTGCAGTTCTGGGAAAAAACTACCCCTTTGTTGTGATGTAACAATGGTGTTTGTGATGTAAAGACATTGTTCCATCTAGGTGCATCATACATGACTTATGAGGTCATAAAGAGATTGTTCCGAGGCAAAGTGTGAAGCTAAAAAATAACGGGCGCGATCCACACCTATGGAGCAATTTCAGTGGCCCAAAAATGCACAGTTACCACCCACCCACCTGCCCACCTCCGTTAAGTGTGGGATACTGCATATGGGCTGTGTAAGCATTCAGTGAAATGACTGAAACAAATTTCTATTTTCCACAATGCTCGAAGCTAATGTCTCAATTTCTGCTCGATTTATACACCTGATTGTAATTTCAAGTTTTCTTTTTTTCTTTTTTTTAATGTCTGACTTTGATTGAGCATATTTAACTGAATTTATCCCACTTGTTGATAACCCAGTTGACTACATTGCCAAAATTTTATGAGAATCCTTAACTTATCAGACTTTTTTACAATTGTTACACAAATTGGAAAACTTTCTCTATGTTTCAAGGTTTTGGGACATTTACCTCTGCAGCACCTCGTGTGGTGGAGACAGCGCCTCGTGTGGTGAATACAGCACCTCGTGTGGCGGAGACAGCGCCTCGTACGACAGAAACAACCCCTCGTATATTTACAACAGAGCCCTTAAGGGTGAAAACAACTCCATGTTTGAGAAATAAGAACATAGCCAAACAGAACCGCACCATCTATCTACCAGATATCACGGTCGAATCGGAAACAACGCCATGTTTGAGCAATGAGAACATAGCTAAACACACGATCTATCTACCGGATATAGCGGCTGAATCGCCCGCCTCGTATTACCTGGAACCCGATTTGACCGACCATTCCCTCGTGGAAGGTGTTCTGAGGAAGCTGAGGAGAAAGCAGGGGAGAAGGGGAATCCCCTATAGAGTGAACATATCGGGGCATGTAGTACGAGCGAATAAACTCGTGGCGAAAGCTAAGAAGAGAAAAAGCAAGGTCGGTTGGCTTGTGTTGTAGTTAAATGCTTATTTTTTGTTCTCTTGTGTGAATTTTTATGACTGAAATATCTTGTGTTTTTATGGCTAAAATATCTTGTGTTTTTATGTCTAAAATATCTTGTGTTTTTATGTCTAAAATATTTTGTGTTTTATGTCTAAAATATTTTGTGTTTTTATGGCTAAAATATTTTGTGTTTTTATGGCTAAAATATTTTGTGTATTTATGAATGAAATCTCAGGAAACCATATATTATTTTTATATAAGTTGGTAATATAGCCCTTGTAATAGTTAATCTAAGTGTGGAGTGAAATATGGTCAGTTTGAAACCGTTTGATTACTAATATCTTGTGTTTTTACAAAGTAATTATGTGGTTGTTGATTAAACCCAGTAGATCTATGGTTAGAATCAAGGGTTAGCAACCTGCAGCTCTTTCATCCTTCTAATGGGGCTCTTATTAATTTTGTTGCTATTGTAGTGAGCGCTTAATAAGTTTAATACCCATG
>CH000040.1:634525-651929 GCA_000149265.1 Ciona savignyi | reverse complement strand
CTCCGGTAACCCGATGGATGCGCACGAGGTGATCTAAAGATTGCCCGTGTGATAACCCCCTTGGTTTTTTTATTACAGAGATAAACATGAATATCCCCATCTATATAAAGGTTGTTGGATTGCAGTTGCGATACCACCCAATATCTTTTGCAATTCACACGGATAAACAAATGTGTTCTGTTTTAGATATATTCAAAATTTTTAAACTCAATGCATTTTATTTGTAGAACCCGAAAAAAAAAACTTTATGAAACAAGACCATTTGAAATTAAAAAGTCCTGTTTTAGTTATTCGTAATTTTAATAATTGCATTATTACAGCTTTTCACAGCCAGTATAGGATAAATTTCTAATAAATACTGAATATACAACAGGACAATTAGTATGGGTAATTTTGTATTGTGCATCATGAAATAACAGCAGGCAGCTGATTAAATGGCCAAATTAATTTCATAATTGGAATAATTTCAACACCATAATATGTACTCTAACAGACTTGAGTATAATAGAAAATATATTATTAGGAAAAAATATTTACAAAGTATACAATACACAACTAGATAAAGTGCATAATTTACAATGAATATTATATGGTTTAAAATTGTAATAATTTTTTTTTATATTTTACATTTTAACCACCAATCTAAAAGTTCTATTAAATACAATTATTCAATGATACTGATACTGTGTACTTAATTTTTTAAACATTTTAAATCATAATTATTTTTTACATTTTAGTAAATTACTAAACCATCATTTGATCTTTTTAACCAAAAAATTAAACTTTAATTTTAAAAAAAACTTCAAATAAAAAAAAAACTTTTAAATTCGAGAAACTTTAAAAAAAACTTTTGAAATTTAAGAAATTTTAACAAAAACTTTTCAAATTTAAGAAACTTTAAAAAACTTTTCAAATTTAAGAAACTTTAAAAAACTTTTCAAATTTAAGAAATTTTAAAAAACTTTTCAAATTTAAGAAACTTTAAAAAAAAATTCAAATTTAAGAAATTTCAAAAAACTTTTCAAATTTAATAAACTTGAAAAAACCTTTTAAATTTTAAAAAACTTTTTTTAAATTTAAAAAACTTTTCAAATTTAAAAAACTTTTTAATTTTTAAAAAACTTTTTAATTTTTAAAAAACTTTTCAAATGTAAAAAACTTTTTAAATTTAAGAAACTTTTCAAATTTAAGAAACTTTAAATTAAGCTGGGGCAATCTTCCCATAACTTTGCTGAACGGAAAAAGTGATTCCGTTGTTTGATAGAAATTCGCGGGTTTTGATGATTCTAACGTGCTTACGATCGGGGTGATCAACGTGGAGATTCAGTTTGTGGCCGTAGTCGGTGGACATGAGGGTCGGCCGTGGTTTGTTGAATTCCTATTGTGATGTCATGGTAACGATAGGAGAGGATAATTATGTTTATCCCCGTGAATGGGAAAACCAAGGGGGTTATCACACGGTCAATCGTCAGATCACCTCACGCCCATCGTCGGGTTACCGGAGCTATTGCCGTGTTGTATATGATAGACACGTTCCTTTAATTTGGTAGAACCCATTAATCCGCTGGGTTTAGGTAATCTCTTCTAAGTGCCCATGGACCTAACCGACTAGCTCAGTTTTAAACCTGCAACCCTTCGGATGAAAGGCGACGCATTAACCAACCAAGCTATGCGATCGGACAAGCATGGGATTTATAAATAAGAAAAAATTGGATTAATAAAAGCAGAAAATATTTATGTTGTATTGTGTATTTGGTCATATCTATCCTAAACGATTCACGACTTTAAAGGTAATCTGACAATTTTCCATATTATACAAGAAATACAACCCCTTGTATATAACTAATTTAACATAGGATAGGATAATTATGTTTATCTTGTAAAAAAGAAAACCAAGGGGGTTAACACACGGGCAATCGTCAGATCACCTCGCGCCATCGGGTTACCGGAGCTATTGCAGTGTGTTGTATATGATTGAGATGTTCCTTGAATTTAGCAAAACCCATTATTCCACCGGGTTTATGCATAATGTTGACTTTTTTTGTCAAACCAAAGCAATTAATTTTAAAAATTAAGATTTTTTTTAAATGAAAACTTCAAACCTCATAATGAACATTCAATCCACGACTTTTAGCGTGCTCTCTATCGCATCTATGCAACTTGTTGTTAAACCCTTCGTCCCAGTTGTACAGTCGGTCATACGTTGAATTGTCCGTTGTCTGAGAAATTGGGAAAAAATAATGAAAAAGAAAAAAGGAACACATTCAGTATTTTTTATTGATTTTTTGTTTAGGTTTGACATGCATTTTTTTTATCTTGGGCATACGGCACAATTTCCAAGCCTCTTACCTTCTTTTCATTGTTGAAATAGGTGAATTGTCTTGGACCATTCCTGCTTGTGGGAATCGCTGAGTAAGCACTTTGTGCTGAGAGAGGTAGTTGACCTTTTCGCACAAAAACATCATTTACATCGTTATCCACAGTCACTGGGATCTCCATGTTTTATTTGTGATCTTTCTCTGCATAAAGCAAGGTTTGTGATTTAATACAAATATTGGTCCGACAGGTTAGTTTGATGGTTTTGTGTGACGCCTTTTAACTAAACGGTTTAAGATTTTAAACTGGTCGCTAGCTAGTCGGCTGTTTCCTTGGGCAAGCCACTTAACAGACATTGTCTGAATCCAGAGGATTATTGGGTTTTACCGAATAGAAGGAACAAGTTAATCCTACATTGTCCATGTGTTAACCCCCTTGGTTTTCCCATTCATGGGGATAAACATGAATATTTTATTCTCTCAATACTGTGCAATATTTAAAGGCATAAGCGTTTACCCTAAACACTGAGAAAATAACTTATTTCAGTGAATTAACACGTTGAATTAATAGTATCTCAATCATAGGACAACATTATAGGGGCAGAAGGAAGAAAAAATGAGGAAACTGCACATTAAAACTATAGAAATTTATTTTATCCAGCCCTTAACACTAACCTAACGTATTTTTCGTTTCGTTTTCACAAGAATAAACCTAAATATTATATTCTTGTATATCTTTACGTATACCTGCCCAGAGTAAATAAAGAGTTACTTTAGACAAGCATGTGGGTAATTTTGTAAGCCGAGTGGCTTAAATTAAACGCGACATTAAAAATTGGAAAACAATTCTTGCTAGTTAAAATTATAAAAACAGTATATAACTGTTTTCCCATTAAAAAGGATAATTAAGACGCGGCAAAAATTGTTGTAAACAAAGTTCTGCTTTGTGAATCTCTGTCAACTGGTAACCACGGACCACACGCTATTACAGTGTTCCCACTTTTTATATAAATTAAGTTGTTTTAATGTTACGATATTCTAAAGAAATGTTATTTATATAAACTGTATAACTTGATTCTAAAATTATTAAAAACATTTTCTTCTTAATGATGATAATAAATTACAAAATAGCATGAGGTCATTTTGCACTATATGACGTCATAAAATTATTTGAAACGTAAAACCTCATTGACTACCGAGTTTTGTTTACATTTTTAACAGTAAATTCGTGCGATTAAAATGATGGAATTTGATAACCTAGATACTACAGCTCGAAGTTTAAAAGAAATAGGTTTGTATTTATATACTGGTCGCACTTTATCGCATACTCCTATTTATAAATTTGTGAAAGACCGATTAGTCTGGTGGTTTAGCCTTTCAGTCAAAAGTTTGCAGATTCGAAACTGGACGCTAGCTAATCGTGTCCTTGAGCAAGACCTTAACCCAGTTGAATATTGGGTTCTATTAAATGTAAGGAATGTCTGAATCATACGCAACACATTGCAATAGCGAGGTGTTCTGACGGTTGCCCTTGTGTTGGGCCTAACCCACTTGGTTTTCCCATTTACGGGGATGAAAGGCGAAGTACTAACCAACCAAAGAATTCTGCCAGACAAAAAAACCGCGATAAGTTCTTTGCCTAAGGGCACAATCGACCAGATAGCGACCAGTTTCTAACCTGCAACTCTTCGGCTGAACGGTCACGCACTAACCCACCATACCAATCAGTCGGACGGTTTGGATAGTAATAACCCTTATTCTTCGTATAAAGCAAAGGGTAATGACTCTCCTGTTGAACCAATTCACCTTCGACAGTCAAATTTGGCTCTGACTCGATTCGATGAGTGTATGCCTTTTAAGTCGCTAGGTGGTGGGCAGGAGTCGAGGAGCAATTTTTCTCAGGTTTGTTAAGAAAGTTTAAAATTTGACGTCATAATTTTGTTTATTGCGTCACAGAGCAAAACGTTCCAGTCGCGACACTTAATAAACATTCCAAGCGCGATGGATCGAAAAAAGAACTCAAACAACAGTGAAACGATTATGACGTTAACAAAGCGATTATCAACTGTACTTCCTGGAAGTCAGGTAACCGGAAGTTAGGTAACCGGGGGTCATGTGACCGGAAGTCAGGTAACCGGAAGTTAGGTAACCGGAAGTCAGATAATCGGAAGTTAGGTAACCGACAGTTCGGTGACTGGAATAAAGATTGCCGGAAGTGAACGCATGAGATCTAAAATCATATAATGTATGTCCACTTCAGCGGTGACTTAATTCGGCAGGATAGTCTGGAAAGGATGTTATATAGGACAGGATATTCATTTTTATCCCTGTTAATGGGAAAACACGGGAGAGGTATTACTCGGTGTAATGTTAGATTATACCCTGTGCCCACTGTTGGGTTACCGAGACTTGTGCATTGTGTTGTATTTAAAGGGACGTTTTGTATTATTTAAACTCTATTCTACTGGGTTCAGGAATGTCTGGCGTTTCACCACTATCATTTTCAGTTTTATGTCCTTGGACAAGTTAGTTTAGTTTGTTTTTATACTTATCCGAAGTTAATTTAATTGAATCATTTAAAAAGTTCCATGGTTTTAAACAATGAACGCACTGTTAAAGCTTCAGCGTTTTAAACGGTTAAAGTCGTATAGCTCAAACGGTCTACAACTCAATGATGCCTTTTGGTAAAACTTTTACCGATAGGGAACGTTTAAAAGATAGTTAACACACTGCAAAAGCTTCACTATCCCGATGGTGGACACGAGAAACTAACGATTACTTGTGTGAACTCTCCAGTAGCTTGCTATTACCGGGAATAAAACATGAATATTCTATTATATTTTTACCGACACAGGTCCTAAATGAATATTGAACCCATAACCCTTCCTGTTTTGCAGACAGAGGTGGGAGAACAATTAGAACAAAGGAGTATCCTGCAGTTGTTGCAGATTCAACGTCGACAGAAAGTGGTTGTTTCTGCAGGAATCTCTGCCGGGATTTTTATTGCAGGTAATTCGCCTTTCAGCCGAAGGGTTGCAGGTACAAAACTGGTCGCTAGCTAGTCGGTTGTATCCTTGGGCAAGGCAAGGCAATTAACGGTCATTGCCTGAACCCAGCAGATTAATGGGTTCTACTAAGTCAAAGTAATGTATCAATTATACACACACTACAATAGCTCCGGTAACCCAAAGGTGATCTGACGATTGTGTACAATGGAATTACTTTTTTACAATTCTTTTTAACTTTCTTTAATATTTTTGAACCCATTAATCCACGCTGCTGTCTGCTGGGTTCAGGCAATGTCCGTAAAGTGCCTTGCCCAATTGCCCACGAATACAACCAACTAGTTAGCAATTTTTTTAGATAAAAAGGTTTTGTAGTTTTTCTTACAAAACTTTTTTAGGTTTCATTCTGACAATAGCATTCTTTACGACGTCACAATTGGGGTTGATAATGGGCATTGTTCTCGTGATCGTCGGTGCAAGCGGGAGCGGTGTTTCCGGATATATTCTCGCCAAACCTGATATGGACACCAAGGTAGTTTGAATGGCGGTGCAGTAATGTGGCCAGCTTGTTTAGTTTACATTTAGCCTGTTTACATGGCCATTTTAAAGAGTGGCCTTTTAAAACGAGGCCGGCCAAAAAGGTGGCTTTTCCGGCCACTTTTAGGATTCCGTTTACATGGCCGTTTAAATGAGACTTTTCAAACAGGCCAGGCCACTTTTTGTTGACTTAGCAAAAGTCCAAGCAAAAATAACAAGAAAAGATCAAAACCACCTGACAGCAAACTTTTTCACCATCTTTTATTCCAAATTTCAGCATCTTTTATTCCAATTTTTAGCTTCTTTTATTCCAATTTTCAGCTTCTTTTATTCCAAATTTCAGCTTCTTTTATTCGAGTTTTATATTTTTCGTTCAGTGAATCCAACTTTATTGGTCTGTACATTTTGCTTTATCGTTAGAGTCGTCTGGATATTTTGAGGTCGAATGTATTTACGTTTAGTCCGACTGATTAGCTTGTTGGGTTAGTGCGTCGCCGCCATTCAGCTGAAAGGTAATAGGATTGAAACTGCTCGCTAGCTATTTGGTTGTGTCCTTAGGCAAGGCACTTAACAGACATTGTCTTAACCAAGCGGATTAATGGGTTCTACCAAATTAAAGGAATGTGTCTATCATATACAACATACTGCAATAGCTCCGGTAACCCGACGGTGGGTGCGAGGTAATCTGACGATTGCCCGTGTGGTAACGCCAATTGCGTTTTCCCACTCACGGGGATTGACATTTAAAATTGAATTATTTACTTAGGAACGAATACGAAGACGAGACAATATGTTCTCGATGTTTAAAGACATAGAGACTCAAGAATCAGAAAAAGAAACGACATCTTTTCTCTCTGAACGACTGATCCCAAAGGCTCCATCTGGCGGAAGCGATAATAACATTTTAATTCAACAATAAAAAAATTACAAAAAAAAACTTCATGACAAATTTTAGATATTTTTATTTGTTCAAAATGGTTATTGTTTCGTCATAACCAGTTTAATTGGACAGTAATTGCCCAAAATCCCAGAATTTTATCACAGGTCAAATAGAATGGATTGATTCAATTGAAAAACAAAGAGGTAAATACTGTATTATAAATATGATTGTATTTTGATTAATTCTGATGTAAAATAACTAAAATTTCGTTTTAGTTTAAAAATGCGATACAAACTACCGGAAGTTATTGCGTCAGAGAACAATGGAAATGGCGACGAGGCAGTCGCGAATCGGAAAACGGTAAGTTTTGGAGGGGGAGATTGTTTACAAGGTATAAACTTATACATACTGAGTTCAGGCAAGGACACACCTGACTAGCCAGCGACCAGTTTTGAATCTTAAAGCTTTCCGGTCGGTTGGTCTAGCGGTTAAGTGCGTCGCCTTTCAATCGAAAGGTTGCAAGTGCGAAAGTAGTCGCTAGCTAGTCGGTTGTGTCCTTGGGCAAGCCACTTTACGGACATTGCCTGAACCCAGCGGATTAATGGGTTCTACCAAATTGAAGTCCATCATATACAACACACTGCAATAGTTCCGGTAACCCGACGGTGGGCGCAAGGTGATCTGACGATTGCTCATATGTTAACCCCATTGGTTTTCCCATTCACGAGGATAAACATGAATATCCTTTCCTTTTCACCTTTCCTTTCGGTTGAAAGGCAACGCACTAATCCACCAAGCTAATCGACCGGACAAAATTACTCCATTTGCATCCGCTGGGTCGGAGAGAAGGTCGTTTAGTGGTTTGTCTAGGTACACAAACGTGTAGGAAAAGATTAGGGCAGGAGTCGACAACCTGCGGCTCGTTCATACTTCTGATGCGGCTGTCATTAATTTAATTGCTATAGTGAGCGCTTAAAACGTTAATACCCATGCATAAGTGAAACAAACAGAAAAACACTTGCGTCTTCATCACACACAGTGTTGTTTTCTATATATTGCAAAAATATGATTAGTTTTGCGGCTCCTAGTGATTTTTATTTAATGGAATATTGGTTAAAATAGCTCTTCAAATGCAAAAGGTTGCCAGCCCCTTGTTTAGGGTGAAAAAACACTTACCTTTACCAATACAACTGCACTACACCACCAAATGTTTCTATATAGCTACAAATAATAGAAATAAAATACAATCTAGCTATTTTTCCTTTATTAGCCGCTAATCTATTGCTTTTCATTAGTCAGCGAAATTTTACCGACTGTGACGCAATATACTTCCAACATTTATATGACAAACAAAATCTCCTCTGTCCTCTGTATCCATATCAAGCAACTGGTATTAACCGATTTTATTTATAATTTTTATTTTTTAAGCGCTAAGTTTCGAACCCATTATATAGTTTCATCACTAACATCGTTTTATAAGTAGAATTCCGTGCATGATTCGGTCGCGTTAACCATTCGGTCACAGAGTAAAAATGATTCTTTTCATCAGGAAAGTCGGCTTCCACCCATCGACCGAACTGGACATCGGTTACCCGATATTTGGGGGAATAACCCTTTTAAGATACCTGAAAATATACATTGGATAGATCTATGTCAGGTAAGCACCTATAGAATAGGATGTTGACATTTATGTGCGTGAATGAGAATACGCAAGCGGTGTTAACACACGGGCAATCGTCTAGATTAAATCACGTTACCGGAGCTATTGCAGTATGCTGGTGTATGATTCGCACGTTTTTTCAATTTAGTAGAACCCATTAATCAGGCAATGTCCGAAGTGTTTTATCCAATGATACAACCGACTAGCTAGGCACGATTTCAAAACGTCAACCTTTTGGTTGAAAGACGACGCACTACCGCCAATCTATACCTGGTCCAGTGTGGTAACCCCTTGGTTTTCACACTCACGGGGATAAACATGAATATCCTATCTTATCCTGTCCACGCAATGCAATTTCCTATCCACTTATTCACGCAATATCTCCAAAGGAAGAAGTCCAGCGTGAGATCGACATGAGAAGAGCTGAACGTGACGCGCGAGCTCACCTCAAACACACATTCAGATCGAGGTATTCGGGGACAACTCTCCCTGCCGTGCGAGAGATGTTCCGGCGAATGGAGGCAGAGGAGGCCCTGGTAAGCCGGTTAGCTTGGTCGGTTAGTGCGTGGGAAGGGTTGCAGGTTTAAAACTGGCTTTGTATTATGCAAGCGGCATTTTATCAGTGGTTACTATTAAAGTATTAACAATTGATTATTGCACGACTCGGGTAGCCCAACGACGAAACGCACCCTACCGCTACCTAAAGGGTTAAAAGTTCGCAACTCCAATACAAGAATACATTCTCTAATATTAAACCCCCTCCATAGTGGATTAGATGATAATCTTGGATAAATCGGATACTTTGCTGCAAGACATTTTAGTTTAGTTTAGTTTATTTTTTCGCTCCTTCGTTACAGTAAGGAAGAAGAAAACAATTATTTTACATTGAGGAGACAGGATAAAACACATCTTCCCGTGCGGAGGTTTCTGCGGTTATTTACACGATTTAAAATTGGCGTTGTTACGTTGTACAGTCGCAGAAGAAGAAACTGAAAGAGTTGAAAGAGGAAGTTTCGATGGCGACTCAGAAGTGCCGCGTGCGCCCGGTCGGGAAGGAATTCACACACGAGCTGGTTCAGCGAAAACGCGAGATGTTTCTCGTCAATTTCGGGATTAAAACGAAACGCGATGAAATCTCTGGATTCAAAGAAAGAGCAATCATGGAAGAACAGAAGGTGATAGATAGGATATTCATATTCATGTTTAGCCCCGTGAATGGGAAAACCAAGAGGTTAACACACTGGCAATCGTCAGGTCACCTCGCGCCCACCGTCGGGTTACCGGAGATATTGCAGTGTGTTGTGTATGATACACACGTTCCTTCAATTTGGTAAAACCCATTAATCCGCTGAGTTTAGTCAATGTCCTTTAAGTGCCTTGCCCAAAGACAAATTCTAACGCAGCCGATACCGATTAGCTTGGTGGTTTAGTGCATCGCTAGTAAGCCGAAGGGTTTATGTCCGAAACTGGTCGCTAGCTACTCGGCTGTGTCCTAAGGAAGGCACTTAACGACATTGCCCAAACCTTGTGGAATGGTGGTTTCTACCAAACCCATAACCCGACGGTGGGCGCAAACCTGTCTTTACATAACAACACACATACCTAAAGTCTCACATATAAAAGTACTTCAATCACAAATGCGAGGTAATCTAACGAAATCTAGCGCACATTGCGTTTTTTAGGCACGGAGATAAACCTGAATATCCTATTCTATATGATACTATACCGAACTCTAACGGAACCGAAAAATAAAACTAAATTAAAGTAACTTAAAGCAAACCAATACGAATAATAGTTGAAAATATCCTTTGACGTTTGTCGCCAAACGTATCATTTTAGCGCCAGACGTGTGCCGTATTGCCACAGGTCAAGGTATAAGGCATACAAGTTTACTTTAATTATTTCCCTTGTTACACTAATAAAGAATATTAAAATAGGAGGCAGGTTAGAGAGGCAAAACTGCACTAGATAAACACGTTAATAAATACATTTATAGTTAGTTAACACATACATAGTCAGTAAATACACACATACAGTTACGTGAAATTTTAAGGCAGTATAAAAAGGCAAACCTGCGCCTTTTACACACTTATCACAGTTAAGTTAAAACTGTCCACCAGATGCGCAAGAGAGCACAGCGGTTGCATGAGGACGCCGTGTTGTTCGACGAGTTCTTGAAAGCAACTGACGAGGCGGCCGTGGAAGCGATGAAACGAACGGAAAAAGAAACGAAAACAAAAATTGAAAAAGTAAGAAATAGTATATTTATGTTTTGCACCCGTGATAGGGAAAACGGTAAAGGCTTTACTACACTTGCCATCTTCAGATTACCTATAGCGCCCACCGTCTAGGTCTAGGGGAAACTAAAAGGAGGGAAAGCGGGAAGGAGGAAACTGCACACTCAAATATTATGACATTATAGTTAGTTTTAAACACGGGGTAAGGTGTTAGGGTTAGTTCTGGGGTTGAGATTAGTGTTTAGGGAAGGGTTTAAATTAGTTTCCGTAATTTTATTGTGCAGTTTCCCTTCTTCCCGCTTTCCCTCCTTTACTGTTGCCCCATCGTCTGGCTCAACCTTAACCATTGCATTATGTTGTATATATGATTAACACGTTCACGATTCAAGCTTTAGTATCTTTAATAAATAAATGTTCACAGACAGCCGAACTACGCCGAATGCAGGTCAAACTGAACGCAGCGAAAGGAGACATCTCTAAAACGGATGAGACATTGAGCGATTATTTGAGGTGAGAAACGATTGTGGCTTCGTATATATGCTTATGGTGGTGTGCTATGTGTAATCCTAGGATGGAATAGGATATTCATGTTATCCTCGTGAATGGGAAACCAAGAGTGTTAACACACGGACAATCGTCAGATCACCTCGCGCCCATCGTCGGGTTTCCGGTGCTATTGTAGTGTGTTGTATATGATAGACACGTTCCTTCAATTTGGTAAAACCCATCAATCCGCTAGGGTTCAGGCAATGTCCGTTATATGCCTTGCCCAAGGACACAACCGACTAGCTAGAGACCAGTTTCGAATCTGGAACCTTTCGGTTGAAAGCCGTCTCACTAAACCACCAGACTAATCCTGTTTGTTCAATCTGTTCAAAGACGAATCCTGTTTATTTAAATCTTTTATTCAAAAAATTATTCAATCTGACTTCAAAACTTATTTTACGCAGATACAAGTCGTTTTTACTTCAAGTGAAAGACAATTTGGAAGCTAAGGACGGCGATCTCCTAACCAGTGACGAGTGGCTGGAGAAGAGAGTGAAAGAAAGGAAATTGGAAAAGGAGAGAAAGAAAAGAAAAAAGAAACCGGAGAGTCAAGCGAAACAACGGGCTCAGCGCATTGCTCCATATATTAACAGGTTGGATGTGTTTATTCAGCTGTTAAATGGCAAATGATGAATATTCTGTTATTTCAGTAAAAAAGAGAAAACTTTAGGACCGTTATCACTCGGAAAAATAACATGGAGGACACAAGGATAGAATATTCATGTTTATCCCCGTGAATGCGAAAACGCAAGGGGGCTAACACAACACACGGGCAATCGTCAGATCACCCTACACCCATCGTCGGGTTACTGGAGCTATTGTAGTATGTTGTGTATGATTAAGACGATCCACAGGGTTCAGGCAATGTCCGTTAAGTGCCTTGCCCAAGGACAAAACCAACTAGCTAGCGACCAGTTTTAAACCTATAACCTTTCGGTTGAAAGGAGTCGCACTAAACCACCAGACCAACTGGTCGGACATTGCCGGAACCCAGTGGATTAGTGGGTTCTACCAATTTGAAGAAACGTGCGAATCATACACAACACACTGTAATATCTCTAGTAACCCGACGGTGGGCGCGAGGTGATTCGACGTATGCCCGTGTGATAACACCCCTTGCATTTTCCCATTCACGTTTATAAACATAAATATCGTATCCTATATTCATGCGTAACCTATGTATCGGGCATTCGGTATTCTAGCTTTTCCTTGGTAGCATACAACGTATTGTGTGTAATATTATTTTCTGTGTATTATTTTACCAAGCCAAGTTTCGAACCCATAATGGCCTCCTTACTTTTTCCATTAAAACTGGCACAGTTAGTACGAATCGGTTACGCTTACCGCCCAGTAAGACAATCGTTCACAATTTTGTTCCTTGGAAAATATACGGTCGTTTGGTCGAGTGCTTAACGCGACCGATACATGTATTGTTTACAAAAACGGCCATGATTTTATTAGAAAAAGGAACACAACCCCACGCACGGTAACGCGAACAAGTTCAAAACTTTCATTCTCCAAAGTCGACTTTCCCGAAGAATGGGACACCACGAGCCCACAGTCGGAGAACGGTAAGTTTCATTCGGAAATTAAGCTTTTACGTTAACTTTAAGTTCTGTTAATTGAACGGTCCGAATGGTGAGTTTGGCGGTTTAGTGCGTCGCCTTTTAACCGAAGGGTTGCAGGTTTGAAACTCGTCGCTAACTAGTCAGTTGTGTGGGTGGGAATAAATTAAGTCACATTGCTTGAACCAAGTGGAATGATTGGTTTTACCAAATTAAATAAACGTCTCAATCATACACAACAAACTAAAATAGCCCCACATAACCCGACAGTGGGCGCAAAACGCCCTGTTTTGTTTCCCATTCCGGGAGATAAACACGGATATTCTATCGCTATTTGTATCCTCGTGTATAAATATATCACATTGAAGGAATTTTCCAAGCCAACCGTCTGTTAACTGGACCCATATGATTCAGTTTTCGAAGCCAGTGCAGTATGGGTTCAATATAAGAAGACTCCCACAGTTGCCTTTAGACCAATAATTCATTGGGTTCAAGTAACATCCACTAAGTAGTTTGGTACATTGTTTCAAGGAAACGGCCAATTTCGAAACGACAACCTTTCGACTGTTGGTTCGGTGCTCTACCCCTACTGCAAAGCGGACAAATAAGCACCAAAACTTGTAGTTTAGTTTAATAATTGTTTTGCCCCAGCATTAAATAATGGCAAATCAAGCAAATCACGGAACAGGAAAAGAAAAGGCGGCAAAACGAACAGTCGTTAAAACACGCTATTCGACAGAAAATGAATATAACTTAATAAATATAGCGGACGCGGCCACCAAACTTAAGCAAAAACAATACTTAAGCGAAAATAATTATAGCGAAATATAATAATTTTATTGCCTTTTAAGACGTTTTCTAACGACTGTCGTTTTGCCGCTTTTTCCCGTTTTCCAAATTTTTATCAATAGTCCATGCTTCTTGTTTTTATCGTGGAAACAAAAAATAAACTAAACGAAAAACAAAACCAAAAATTAATTCCAAAAAAACTCTTCCAAAATTGAAGACAATCTTCCTACAGAAACCAAGAGCATCCATCACATTATGAAGGATCATAAACATCTTCTTGAGATCATCAAAGATTTGGAGGAAGAGAATCTAAAGATGATTTATCACTTTCAGCATTCCGAGGAAGCGTTGGAAGAAACGAAGGTTTGAGATTGTGGTTCGGTCGGTTAGATCGGCTGCCGTTTACCGATTGGTTGTTGTTGTAGTACGGTCGTGTGGCCGAATGGTTAACGCGACCGATACATATACCGACTCTTATATAAAAAAAAAACGGTCCTAGTGACGAGCCCATTATGGGTTCGAAACTTGGTTCAGTCAAAAAAATAAACAAAAAGGTTGTTGTATCAAAACCAGCCGCTAACAGTCGGTTCTGTCCTGACCATTTGTCGGATACTGTGTTTTGGTCGGTCGGTTAGATGGGTCGCCTTTAACCGAAAAGTTGTTGTATCAAAACCATCGGCCGACTATTCGGTTTTGTCCTAACAATATAGCAGGATTCTGTGGTTCGGTCAGTTGGATCGGCCATTGTTAAACAAAAGCTAACTAATCGTTTCTGCTCTGAAAAACCAAAGGGGTTACCATACGGGCAATTGTCAGATTACCTCGCGCCCACCGTCGGGTTACCGGAGCTATTGCAGTGTGTTATGTAGGCCTACAATTCACACGTTCCTTTAATTAAGTAGAACCCATTATTCCGCTGGGTTTAGGCAATGTCCATAAAGTGCCTTGCCCAAGGACACAACCGACTAGCTAGCGACCAGTATCGCACCTGCAACCTTTGGATTAAAAAATCGACGCACTTAACCGCTAGACCATGTATGACTTGTGTATGATTCACTTAGTAAAACCAAGTACACAACATCAACGTTTTACAGGATGCATCTCGAGAAACGAAGGCAAAACTTGTGAAGGAAGTTTTGGTTCTGAAGAAGCAGGTTCATAGGATGGAGAATATGATTTCAGACGCGCAGGAAAGATCAAAAGAACTGAAATTGATGTGTCAGATATTGGACGAAGGAACGCACGAAAATGGGGACCAAGCACTGGTTGACTTGAACGAGAAAGTCGAAAAGGTTGGTGACTGTAAATTAGTTTAGTTTTTTTTGTTTTTTTTCTTAATGAATTAAAGAGGAATATTAAAAGGAGGTAGAGTGGCAAGGAGGGAAGGAGGGAAACTATTCACTAAAATAAAGACTATGTCATTAGAGTTAGTTTTAAACATTGGACTGCAAAACAACAGTCGCTAACACGTTTATAATCCAATCAATTATTTGGTGTAGGTGTGGCCTGACGTGACCGCTAAATCTTTGAATCAAATTTTGAACCTTTCGATGATTGAATCAAAATTATTACATTTACGCCCCTTGGGAATGGGATGTGATAAGTAAAGTGATGTTCATTGGTAAAATTACCTTGGTTTTAGTTTAAATTTTGCAAATAATAAAAAAACAAAACAATTTAACAAAATCTAAAACTAACGTTGGAATGAAACGTAGAGGGTTTCGGGTTATATCATGGGCACTTAACACGTACTTTAAGATATGAGTGATTCTGTTTCAGCATTTGTTTATTCCCGGGAAAACTAAGCGCATTATAACACAAGATATTGCCAAGTTATCTTTTGTTTACAGTAGGGTTTTTAGAGTTATTACAATGAGTCGAAAATGAAGACATTTTAAAGTATTTGTTCACTACAGTAAGTGTTACAAAGCTATTTCGATATACTAATCATTCTGCAGTAGTTTAGTTTATTCATTTTTGCCCTATTATCAAATAGCAGCAAATTGGAATTACAAACACAGGAATAAAAAAAACGACAAAACAAAAAGTCATTAAAACGCGTCATTAAAACATTTATAAAATATAGGTAGGTGGGAAAAAATAATTTGGTAACAAAACTAAATGAGACCAAATTCTCGAAGAAGAGTGTGCGGTAAACCGCAACAACTTTTGCATTAACATAAAACGACAATTTCCAGGTGTACTACAACGTGGTAGGCAAGTTAATGCTGAATATAGACGGACTCATGATGCTGACAAACATTGAGAATAAGATGGAGCTATTGCTGGATGAGATTGAAAGTTTACCTGAAGCTGCGGTCAAAGAGATTCAGAAGATAAAAGATAAAGTTTGTTGAATTTGCTGTCCAGCTGTTTGTAGGATATTCATGTTTATCCCCGTGAATGGGAAAACCAAGGGGGTTAACACACGGGCAATCGTCAGATCACCTCGCGCCCACCGTCGGGTTACCGGAGTTATTGCAGTGTGTTATGTATGATTCACACGCTCCTTTGAATTTGGTGGAACCCAACATTCCATGTATTGGTCGCGTTAACCATTCGGCAACAAGACTGTACGCAGTAGAATTAACAAACGGGTAATCGTCACCTCATGAACACTGTTGGGTCCCAAAGCTAGTGAAATGTGTTGTATTTGATGGAACGTTGTTATGACCGGTTAGTCTGCTGGTGTAGTGCGACGCCTTTCAACCGAAAGGTTAAAGGTACTGGTCGCTAGCTAGCAGGTTTTTGTCATTGGGCAAGGCACTTAACGGACATTGCCTGAACCCAGAGGAATAATGGGTTTTACTAAATTGAAGGAACTTGTGTATCATATATAACATACTGCAATAGCTTCGGTAACCCGACGATGGGCGCGAGGTGATCTGACGATTGCCCCTTTGTTAACCCGCTTGGTTTTCCCATTCACGGGGATAAACATGAATATCCAATCCTATTGTTCTGGTACCCACGCTAACTTCCAATATTCGCCAGGAGAGACGTCTTCAACTGCGCGAAGATAAGTTGGCGATTCAACGTCATCGCCAGGAGGATCGAGCGAGAAAGGCACAGGAGAGAGCGAACGCCAACTCTTTTAAGCGCGTGGGAAGAAGACTGGTTTTCCGGTGAGTGGGTTTAAGCTTATTATATAAAAGAGAGAAAGAGAGAGAGAGAGAGAGAGAAAGAGAGAGAGAGAGAGAGAGAGAGAGGAGAATAAGGGAGGTGGAAATAGGCGGGAATGGGATTGGGAGGAGAAATAAATGGGGGGGGGGTGGAAGAGAAAAAAAAGGAAGGCTGGGAAGAAGGGTGGAACAATAAAAAAGAGGGAAAAGAGGGGAAGAAGAAAAACTGCTTAAAACTATAAAAACTAATTTTAACCCTCTCCTAAACACTAATCTCAACCCAAGACCTAATCTCTAACTCCAATCCCATGTTTAAAACTTATGACCTAATCGTCATTTTAGTAAGCAGTTACCCTCCTTCCCTCTTAACGGTGAAGAAGAAAAGAACTAAAGACAGGCGGGCACTGTACACAAACAGGAGGGCAATTCACTATAAATTGAACCTTAACACGAAACTTGATCCTAAACATGTAACCCCAAACCTAACCATTCGCTCAACAATTGACCCCCAGAATAACAATAGATACATTTTTGTCTGTTTAAGGCAACCTTTCCCGCTTTCTCGGGCAACGCTAATGGGAGGGAAAGCGGGAAGGAGGGAAACTGCTCATCAAAACTATTGATACTAATTCTAACCCTACCCTAAACACTAATCTCAACCCAAGAACTAACCCTAACTCCAACCCCATGTTTAAAACTAACTCTAATGTCATAATATTCATTTTAGTGTGCAGTTTCCCTCCTTCCC